>PYSP01000497.1:0-17513 GCA_003049395.1 Pseudohalonectria lignicola | reverse complement strand
TACGGCAATGCTCTCCAGGCTGCCTCATCCGGAGGCCAGATGGAGATTGTGCGACTGCTGCTGGACAAGGGAGCCGATATCAACGCACAGGGCGGCTACTATGGCAATGCTCTCCAGGCTGCCTCAGAGGGAGGCGATATGGAGATTGTGCGACTGCTGCTGGACAAGGGAGCCGATATCAACGCACAGGGCGGCAACTATGGCAATGCTCTCCAGGCTGCCTCAGCCGGAGGCGATATGGAGATTGTGCGACTGCTGCTGGACAATGGAGCCGATATCAATGCACAGGGCGTCTACTATGGCAATGCTCTCCAGGCTGCCTCATTCGGAGGCGATATGGAGATTGTGCGACTGCTTCTGGACAAGGGAGCCGATATCAATGCACAGGGCGGTAATGCTCTCCAGGCTGCCTTAAAGGGAGGCCACATGGAGATTGTGCGACTGCTGCTGGACAATGGAGCCGATATCAATGCACAGGGCGGTAATGCTCTCCAGGCTGCCTCAGTCCAAGGCCACATGGAGATTATGCGACTGCTGCTGGACAATGGAGCCGATATCAACGCACAGGGCGGCAATGTTCTCCAGGCTGCCTCATTCAAAGGCCAGACGGAGATTGTGCGACTGCTGCTGGACAAGGGAGCCGATATCAATGCACAGGGCGGCTGGTATGGCAATGCTCTCCAGGCTGCCTCATTCCAAGGCCAGATGGAGATTGTGCGACTGCTGCTGGACAAGGGAGCCGATATCAACGCACAGGGCGGCTACTATGGCAATGCTCTCCAGGCTGCCTCAGAGGGAGGCGATATGGAGATTGTGCGACTGCTGCTGGACAAGGGAGCCGATATCAACGCACAGGGCGGCAACTATGGCAATGCTCTCCAGGCTGCCTCAGCCGGAGGCGATATGGAGATTGTGCGACTGCTGCTGGACAATGGAGCCGATATCAATGCACAGGGCGTCTACTATGGCAATGCTCTCCAGGCTGCCTCATTCGGAGGCGATATGGAGATTGTGCGACTGCTTCTGGACAAGGGAGCCGATATCAATGCACAGGGCGGTAATGCTCTCCAGGCTGCCTTAAAGGGAGGCCACATGGAGATTGTGCGACTGCTGCTGGACAATGGAGCCGATATCAATGCACAGGGCGGTAATGCTCTCCAGGCTGCCTCAGTCCAAGGCCACATGGAGATTATGCGACTGCTGCTGGACAATGGAGCCGATATCAACGCACAGGGCGGCAATGTTCTCCAGGCTGCCTCATTCAAAGGCCAGACGGAGATTGTGCGACTGCTGCTGGACAAGGGAGCCGATATCAATGCACAGGGCGGCTGGTATGGCAATGCTCTCCAGGCTGCCTCATTCCAAGGCCAGATGGAGATTGTGCGACTGCTGCTGGACAATGGAGCCGATAGCAACGCACAGGGCGGCTGGTACGGCAATGCTCTCCAGGCTGCCTCATTCAAAGGCCACACAGAGATTGTGCGACTGCTGCTGGATAAGGGAGCCGATATCAATGCACAGGGCGGCAACTACGGCAATGCTCTCCAGGCTGCCTCAAAGGGAGGCCAGATGGAGATTATGCGACTGCTGCTGGACAATGGAGCCGATATCAACGCACAGGACGGTAATGCTCTCCAGGCTGCCTCATCCGAAGGCCACATGGAGATTATGCGACTGCTGCTGGACAATGGAGCCGATATCAACGCACAGGACGGTAATGCTCTCCAGGCTGCCTCATCCGAAGGCCACATGGAGATTGTGCGACTGCTGCTGGATAAGGGAGCCGATATCAACGCACAGGGCGGCAATGCTCTCCAGGCTGCCTCATTCAAAGGCCACACAGAGATTGTGCGACTGCTGCTGGACAAGGGAGCCGATATCAATGCACAGGGCGGTAATGCTCTCCAGGCTGCCTCAGTCCAAGGCCACATGGAGATTGTGCGACTGCTGCTGGACAAGGGAGCCGATATCAACGCACAGGGCGGCAATGTTCTCCAGGCTGCCTCATTCAAAGGCCACATGGAGATTGTGCGACTGCTGCTGGACAAGGGAGCCGATATCAACGCACAGGGTGGCTACTTCGGTAATGCTCTCCAGGCTGCCTCAGTCCAAGGCCACATGGAGATTATGCGACTGCTGCTGGATAATGGAGCCGATATCAATGCACAGGGCGGTAATGCTCTCCAGGCTGCCTCATCCGGAGGGCGAATAGAGATTGTGCGACTGCTGCTGGATAATGGAGCCGATATCAACGCACAGGGCGGTAATGCTCTCCAGGCCGCCTCATTCAAAGGCCACATGGAGATTGTGCGACTGCTGCTGGACAATGGAGCCGATATCAATGCACAGGGCTGCCACTATGGTAATGCTCTCCAGGCTGCCTCATCCGGAGGGCGAATGGAGATTGTGCGACTGCTGCTGCACAAGGGAGCCGATATCAATGCACAGGGCGGCTGGTATAGCAATGCTCTCCAGGCTGCCTCAGTCCAAGGCCAGATGGAGATTGTGCGACTGCTGCTGGATAAAGGAGCCGATATCAACGCACAGGGTGGCTACTTCGGCAATGCTCTCCAGGCTGCCTCATTCGCAGGGCAGACGGAGATTATGCGACTGCTGCTGGACAATGGAGCCGATATCAATGCACAGGGCGGCTACTTTGGCAATGCTCTCCAGGCTGCCTCATCCGGAGGCCAGATAGAGATTATGCGACTGCTGCTGGACAATGGAGCCGATATCAACGCACAGGGTGGTAATGCTCTCCAGGCTGCCTCATTCGGAGGGCGAATGGAGATTGTACGACTGCTGCTGGATAAGGGAGCCGATATTAACGCACAGGGCGGCAATGCTCTCCAGGCTGCCTCATTCGGAGGGCGAATGGAGATTGTACGACTGCTGCTGGATAAGGGAGCCGATATTAACGCACAGGGCGGCAATGCTCTCCAGGCTGCCTCATTCGCAGGGCAGACGGAGATTATACAACTGCTACTAGACAAGGGAGCCGATATTAACGCACAAGGCGGCTACTTTGGCAATGCTCTCCAGGCTGCCTCAGCTGGAGGGCAAATGGAGATTGTGCGACTCCTCCAAGAAAAGGCTGCTAATCAACTATCGCGAAAAAGAGGCGCCGACGACTCACTAACTTCAACAAATGTGGTGAAGAAACCTCGCTCCTTAAGCCATGAAACTGCTGATCATAGCCCCTAATACGGCGCCCTCGGAATACCGTATCGATTATCGACAGGACGTTTTACTGATCTTCAGGTTAGCTTATAAGGTTATAATATATAATATTTTTCTCATCTCTCTGCCCATAAAGGGTCGTAGGGGACGGTCTTAATTTATGTTATTCTTAAGCCCTTATGCCCTTAGTTACATGATAATTCTAGAACCCTCTCCGCTGGATGATAAAGTAGGGTACGTCAGCCCGTTACCAGATGGTCAGGGGACCTGTAACTGTGAGCAGGGTCTTACGGGGTATAAGCTGTTATGGTGAATGCTGAGAATGCGACAGAATGCGACAGAATGTGGCGATAGAAATCTCACTGCAAATCTTGGTAAAAAAATTAATCATTAGTCAATCGCACACGCGGCAATCTATCAGGTTATCGTCTTCGGCGCCACCTTCGCCATGCAGACCGTGGCTATCGGTGCTAGTATAAGGTTCGGTCAATTAGTCACTACACCATCTGCGAGTGGGTGGCCGCGAACGCAATCAAGAAGACCGCCGGCAAGTCTGGTGGCCAGCAGCCCGACACGGCCGAGCTTGTAGGGCACTTCCGGAATGCCTCGTGCGATGAGCTCACCTAGCGGAAACCACCCGGACGCGTCGCCGACCATTCCAGCGTCGATTTTGTAAGGGAGAAGATTGCCTGAATTAAGACGTGCCCGGCGGGGGTGCGGGAGAGGGAGAGACTGTAAGCGTTATTCATATAGTTCAGACGATGCTTTCCGTACAGGAAGGCATGCCGTGGAAAGTGTATTCAGGATCAAGCTCCGATGTTCGTATTCTTGCGCCTCCTCGAGCCGACATATTCCGTCGAGCAGAGGTAATCTTGCAGGAGAGACGGTCGCTCCAGAAAAGCGTTTCAATTATCCGGCCGTCTGGTTGAGGTGTATGTCCCTCTGCTCCGCGACGAAGACCTCCCGACTGACCAGCAGTGTAGTACAGCGGGCAGGGCGGCACGAGCCGACCCGCGATGTACATTTGTTGGAAATCTTATTCAGCTGCCGAGGTTGGCGCAGGTGATGTCATCAAGTCTCGGAGGGCCGGGCTACCGAGCTCGGTAGGTAGGCTGCAGGTAAGAGGGGAAGGAGACGTTCATCGTCGGGTCGAGACGCGTCGGCATTATCGTCGCCGTTATCCTTCGGGAGGCCAATGGAGAATGAAGGCGATGATGCGTAATTTGTTAGCTCGGCTTGCCGACCATAACGAATAGTATAATGGATTAACACTTAACTCCGTTGCTTTTCCGTTTCCTCCGTTTCGAGAAGCGCTCGGCGTCGTGCGAAATCGACGTGTCAGAGGCGGTCAAGTGCTCGATAACAGAATCGTGATTATTCCGTTAGTGCGCCACGCGTGCTGCTAGGTCTGCGCGCTGGATTAGACAGGGTGCGCCGAGGATACTTTCGTCAACTTACCGCTCCTTACGCCGCCGGCCGACCAGTGTGGTCGGAAACACACCGCCACTGCGATATTACAGCCCGACCCAGGACGTGGAAATGACTAGCTGTGGATTGCTTTGGCAGAGCCACTGCACCTTAAACAAACGATGGCCTTACGGCATTCAGCTGGCCCCCACTCCGTCTTTCCTCTCTCGCGACCTCGCATTTTCTCGCAAAGCTATCGTTCTGCTTCGGAAAGGGACAATATTTAGCAGCTAACTCGTTGGTAGTAGGCACCAGTGTGGCTACTTACGCTTCGGTCTAAGCCCGCCTTCCTAGTTGATTCGACAGTGTAACACGGATGATGGAGAGATATTGACGATGGCCAGGGTAGCGTAAGACTGCGCCCAATCCGCAAGGCACGAGCCGCGACCCTAACCACACAGACCCCGGCTCGCCAGACCCTCCAGTCCCCACGGTCGGCATCTGCTTTTTCTGACCGGAGACCGGGATAGCACCCCCTTCTGGGCAGTTTGCACCCTGGCCCAGAATTGGAAAACGTGTCGCCCGACTCCATCCCTGGCCACTAGCATCCTCAATCGTAGCGGCGTCTACTACTAGTACTTTCGACTTAGTTGCCATGACAAGCCACTCGGGCTCGACATGGCATGACCAAGTGACTTCAACATGGAGTAGCACGTGAATGTAAACCGGGTTCATCAATCGGTGGCTGAGGGTTGAACGTAACAACCACACCGCCCGTTAGTTAACTGTTGTCTACGTGCCTCGGTGGGACTAGCACAGGACGGGGTAGGTAGACGTTTGAAGTCGCACGTGTCAAGACTTGGCTCCATTTGATTGATGCGGGAGGATATGTATTACACATCACATTGACCGTTTACCTAGGTCAAGGCCCAATTTGATTTTCATACATGGTACGTACGTTGTGGACAACCTCAGGACCCTGTTCCCAGCGCCCGGATGATCAGAAGGAATCCCGACGCGCTCTTTCTCTATCTGTCTTGGCCCGTGGGTGTACTATTCCGAACAAGGAAGTATTATATGTGAACAAGAGTGACGCCTCTCACATTCACCGAATCGAACCCAACCAAGCCAAGAAAAAAGAAAATGAAAAACACCTCCAGAAAGCAATCTGTTGAAGCACCGCCACTCCCTTTCTCCAACGGCCATTCCCATTCTATGATTTAAAGCTTTCCCGAGTTTGCGCCCCGCTCCCAAAAGACCGCGCAGCGTGGTTTGGTTTGGAATACGTATGGTTGCTTGCTTGCTAGCGAATATCAAAAACAAGGACGGGGAAAGTTTTTTGGGGGGTGTATGTGACGGGAGGGAAGGCACCCTATGTCTGTGGTTGGTGGGTGGGTGCAATACGTAGGTAGTTGCGAGTTGGGGGTGAGTGATGTTTAGAGCATTGATGCGTTGGGAGGGGTTGTCTCTCGTTCCAAACTGGGGTCCCGTGGGCCGTAAGTGTAAGGAGTAGGGTTAAAGGTAGGTAGGTTTGCCACGACAATTACAAGAAGAAAACCTCAACGCATTCCAGCGCCTCTCCGTTATTGGATGTTCCCAAATTAAGCATCGCCGCACTGATGAAATAGAAGAATGCAGAAAGAAAGAGGAGGAAAGTAGGTAAACAAACAAACAGACAGCGAATATGCGCATGCTGACAAGAAGGAAGAATAGCTTCGGAAAGATGTCCCAAATGACGCTAAATCCCAGACAGCCCTTTTTGTTGAAGAAAAAAGATAATCAGAATGATGCTATGCAGCGGGTAGGTTTTCGGTCCTCTTTTTGCAGCCCAGGCGGGACCAATCCCTTTGCTCTCCAAACAGGAACGAGTCAAATCGAAGGGTGTTGCATTTCCCCCCTCCCCTTCTCTCTTTCATCAATTTTTTCCCTGGGGTTGATTGCAGAGGACAGTAACCTAGCCGATGTACGAGTCGGTATATACCAGGAAATTATGGTCGGTGCCGTCGATTTCTCATGTTTCAACGGTAGAAGAGGAGAGGTAGACAGGTAGGTTGGGAGGTATGGATGAGAAGAAAAGGCAATGGCAACGTATGTGGGCAAGAAGTTTTTGGGTGATGGTTGGGTTGAGCTGAGCTGAGCTGAGCTTAGCTGAGTGGAACCTTGCCTTGCCTTGGAAGGTAGGGATGGAACAGTTGTCGATCCCCTCCATCTCAAGCCCGACTGACCTGAGAAGCGGACGTCCGGCTGTGCTCATCCTCCTCGATGACGTCGCTCAGCCGGGTGGGGTGGCGATGGCGGGGCACCGTCTCCCAGCCCGGCGCGGCGTACCCCTGCCCGGCATAGTCCGGCACGCCCAGGTACTGCTGCTGTTGCTCCTGCTCCTGCTCCTGTTGTTGCTGTTGCTGCCGCTGCTGATGATGAAGATTATGAGAGCCGGCGGAAGGGGCCGGCGGCGGATAGCTTATACCATGGTGGGACGGGTCGTACTCCTCTGCGTCTAGGTCAGAATCGTCTCCGGGGGAGCCAGCGACGCGAAAGGGGATCTTGTTCCCCAGGGAGTCCCGAATGAAGTTCCCTTGCGCGTCGATCGCGTACTCACCTTCGCTGAACCCCCCTTCGGACCCAGGGCCACCGCCACCGCCACCATAGCCCTGCTGCTGGTGGTGCACAGCTTGTGGCTCCTGCTGGTAGAAGCCCCCGCCGCCGCCGCTGCCGCCACCGGTGCTACTCGGTCCGGCCGCTGCTGCCGAGCTGGAATGGCCCCCGCCTCTCCGAGAGGGCGAGTCTGCGTAGTACTCGGGGTGCTGCTGCTGCTGGTAGCCCTGCGCCTGCTCCGCCTGGGTCCTAGTGCTGCCGTGCCTCGAAGGAACGCCCTGTGTCATGGGCACGACCTGGACCCCGCCCACGATGGTGGGTAGGCCCTGCTGCAGCGAAAGTGTACGGTCACGCTCCTCCTGCTCCCGCCGGCCCAGTTCCTCCCACGCGCGCCTAGCCTCCTCTTTCGAGATTAGCAGCTCCTTCCGCATTTCCACCAGCTGCTTCTGTGTCTTGGAGTTGGCCCGCTCGTGCTCCACTGCGTCCCTGATGGCGTCCGCCCGGCCCTGCCTCTCTTCCTCGAGCGAATTCTGAAGCAGCACGGTCACCTCCTGGCTCCGCTCCATGTCCGCCCGGGTCTCAAAGAACCAGCGCTGGAACTTGCGCTCCGACGAAGCCCGCAGCCGCTGAAGCTCCACCACGGCGTGGAAGAGGTTGGCCCCTGCGGCTGACAGGTCCGTGACCTGCCGCGACAGCTGCTGCGATAGCGGGTCCCGCTCGATCTCCTCCGAGTTCTGTTGCAGCCGCCGGATCCAGAAGCTCGTCAGCCCTTCCCAGTGGGCCGAAAGCGCCTCCCAGCGCTCGAACGCGTGTGGGAACGAATTTCTAGGACGGCTCCCGGCTTGCGCAGCACCGCCTGCCGAGGACTCGCCGGCTTGGGCTCCGGAGCCCGCTTGTTGTGAAGTCGGACCGCCGGTGGGTGGAGGGCCAGAGTGGCCTTGTCCGGCACCCTGTGATGGCCTCTGCGTGCGGTGCTGCTGCTGCGCCTGTGTCGTCTGTGATGGCCCGGCTGTCGGACGGGTTTGTTGGGCGTGGGCGTGGGCTTGGGCTTGGGCCTGGGCCTCGGCGGCTCTCTGTTGCCGCCGCTGGACGGCCGGATCGACCGTCTGTGTAGGTATGTCAGCGCCAGCAGCGGCTCTGTTGCGCTCCCGCTCTCTCTCGCGTTCCCGCTGTTCCCTCTCCTGCTGTTCCCTCTCGCGCTCCCTCTCCCTCTCCCTCTCGCGCTCCGCTGCCTGTCTGTTCTGCTCCTCCAGCACGCGCTGCTCCTGCTCAGCGCGCGCGGCCTGCTCCTTCTCTGCCCTCTTGCGCGCCTCCCGTTCAGCCCGCTGGCGCATAATCATACGGGGACCTCTAATCTCCTGCGCTGGCGAGCCGGCCTGTGCCGGCGGGGCAGTCGGGCGTGGTGGCGAGGCTGCCTGTCCACTGGAGACCGCGGGGGCGCTGCCGCTGCCGCTAGGGCCAGCGCCGCCGAGGAGGTCTGCCATGGTTGCGTTCTCCTCTTCCAGATCTGGCGTGAAGGGGTTTGGGTGCCGCAGCGCCTCCTCTAGAGTCCAGAGGATGGCACTGTGGGTGTTCTTGGAGATATGGACGATCGGGTGGGGACCGGACTCGTCGCGGGCAGGAGGGTAAGGAGCTCTGCGGGAGATAAAAGCTGAGGGGACGGTGGTAGAGACTTCTTCGAGATCGTCACTTAGGTCTTGGGAGAGCTGACGTCTAGGACGGGGGCGTTCGGCAACGGCGGGGTCTTCCGCGGGTGGCGCCGGCGCAAGCTTTGCCTGCTGCGGCTCCTCCCGAGGATCCTCTTGTCTGCTCGAGGGGTCAAGGTCGGGTGGCCCAGCTGTCGCGAGCGCGATTGGGCTTCCTATGCCGACCGAGACTGCCTCAACGTGGATCTGGCGCGGGGCTCGCGCACTGGATCGCGGACTGGGGGTGGCAGCTTCGAACTTGGGTGTGCGGCGGAGGACTCTGTGCGAGGACGGAGTGGATCTTGCAGACTGAAGATCAGTGAAGAGTGGTGTGTGGGTGCGAGGGTGGTAGTGGTGCTGCTGCTGGCGCTGTTCTGGGGGGGTTGGTGTCTCGTGACGTTCGTATCGGTCGTGGAGTTGAGTTGTGTACGGCTCTGTCGGCCTCTGGAAACCGGCTCCCTCGTCACGTAGAGCTGGTATGGTCGACAAGTTGAGGCGTCACCACCAGTGTGGCGACGGGAAAGCTCCTAGAAAGCGGCTTTTGAAGGTGTGGGAGGTGTTGCCGGGAAGGGAAAAAAGGGAGGCTGAAAGAGCTGGGAGGACGAGCAAAATAGGTGTGAGCCAAAGCAGGTGCAAGTGGTTGCAAGCTAATACCAAGGACGGAATGTTGAAGTCCCAGTGTGGCACAATGCCGAAGAAACACGGGAAGACAATCAAGGTTGTGGACCTTTCGCTACTTACATGATGCAAAGAAAAGTGTAGAGAGGAGGGTAGGTATGTGTGAGAGACAAGGTCTATGGGAAGAATTGGTGGTGGTGAGTGTAAGTAGGTAGAGGTAGGGATGGGCGCTCTGTCCACCAAATTTTTGAGTGAGATATTCGAGGTGGTTGGGAGACCGCTGGAGCGATTGACCAAAAAATTGGGTGGCAGGTAGGAACTGGGGTGGCACTCTTTCCCGGGCTTACGCGCGATTGGGCAGCAGCTGTCAGCAAAACGCGCCCAGAAAACCGGAAAAGCCTGATCGCGTTCGAGGAACAAGATCATTTGCTTGTTGTGTTCAACCTTGGGACCACGACAAGTCTGAGGATTCTGTTCATGTCAGACAATTTTTCTGCGCAGGCCGGGAAAAAAATTGTGTGTGGTCGGACTCGATCTGGGCTGGCGCGCTGCAAGAGCTGTTTGGGTTGGGGTTGCGATCTCCCCAAGCGAGGTACCTTTAGGTAGCTGCTAGCTCTAGAGCTCTCGATGGACGACCTTCAGCAAGGTATCGACAAACGACGGCAAACCGTTGCAAGCAAACTTGTTGGCTGTTGGGTTAAACTAAGGCAGAAGGTTGACGGTCTAGTCCCCACGACCATGCTGGCATGCCAGCTGCCTCAATTGATAACTTGTCGGGAAGATTTTCGGTCCTGTTGCCAACGGTCGGTGCGAGTCGTCCCAAGTCCCAGAGTTGGCTTTGCCCGGCAGCCACATCAAAAGGCGAAAAAATCGACGTGGAATTTGATGGAGCCGGCGCCTGGCGGTGAGTGAGCGACTAAGAAGGAACGCGGATTTGACTACGCACTCGCCCAACTTCCACTTCCAAGTTCCAACAACCAACTTATGTTCTCCTACTCCCCTCTCTCGGACCACCCCGAAGCCGCTTGTCGTAAGAACAGGCACCGCCGTCCCGCGCGCGCCGTGGGTAGTGGGACGATTCAAGTCGGTATCATGGTCCTATCTCTGAGGAAGCGTGTCGAGGAGGAAAGAAAAGGTTTCAAATTCCAGAAGAGATGATTTCGGGTGATCACAACAGCGGGAGGAGGAGTTTTGTGCCGATAGGCTTGGGCGCACCACATCCAGCTCATTTACCCCGGCACAACATGGGTCTAAAGCTCCAGTAGGTGTAGGCTCTCCTGCCTGTTTGCATGTTATTATTCCATACAGGCATACTTATTATAGCGTACCATTTTTTCGCAAGGTCGCCCTTCCCCGTTTCCTTTCCTGAAAAGATCAAGGATCAAGAGGCTCTAGCCTGGTGACATAATGTGCGACTTCAACAGAACCAACAGATACACGGGGAATTTTGTATTTACAGTAGTAGTAAATATACAGGCAAACAGCTAGTTGGCGAGTTGGAAATCATATCACGTAGTAAGCTTGTTCTTTGGCCTCCACCACAGGTAATTATGCCGATCGCAAAGCTCTTCCCACTCCATGTTCCCCCGTCCGACAAATCTACTCCGTAACATTATACTAGTACGTGGCCCCGGCCTCCGTTTCTCGTCATTACAGGACTCGAGCTCGAATGTTTTTTCTAATCAGCATAGACAAAGAATGAACAATTATCGATCTAGGGTGCATACTTGCTAGCTCCATTGCACAGGTTTAGTACCCCATACACTGGCTTGACTTCTGGCGGATTGACGATAGGTTTATGGCAAACGCTTGAGCAGTATTGACAGCTAAGCTAAGAAGTGGTCTCTAACTAGCGCAGCGGGCGACCACCAGCTCCTCGTCCTTGCCGTCATCCCTTTTTCTCCCCGTTGCCTCCCCCGAGGGACGTGGATTGACAAGAACAAAGGATGCAGAAATTCATTTAGTTAGTTTCGCACGATGCGTTGGCAATACATTTGCTTCATGTACGGCCGTGGGGCTGGTGACGAAACAGCTCCCGCCCAACATGCTCAGACAAACCCAATGAGGAATGAGCCTCAGCAATTAGCGCACCCAATAGGCCGGATCAAAAGCAGGGCTAGGGGGATGCTGGGTACGTACCTACCTCCACTACCTAGTGGGTGAGTGGCTGGGTGAGTGGGTGGATGTTCCCTTTCTTCCCCACCCCCCCATCCCATGTCTTCGACAGGTGGGTGGGGCTGCCTCCCACCCTCTCTGCAGCTTGCAGCTTCGCCCCAAAGGCAGGAACAATTCAATGGAGCTGCATTTCCCCCGCCAGGCGTACTGTTACCTAGTACGTAGTGTAAATGTTGGTAGCAAGTGTGGGTAAGCAGTCTAATGATGGGAGACGCATGCGACCAAGTCCTAACCTATGCCGTTCAAGCCGTCTGCGTTCTTCGATCTGGGTTCTATGCCAACCTTCCCGACGACCCGGAACATCTTTGGTGTTCGCGTTGGGCGGAGCTGGATTCTGACCAGCCTCCGCGATCAGGGGCTGTCGCGTGGTTTTTGTGGAGGGCCAGCTTGGGATGGGGAAGGGTCGGCACGGGTTCCGTTACCTCCATTTCGCGTTGTCGACCAATCAGCTATCGCAACGGCGCGTCGCAGAAATCAAGCTTTGGTCAGATTTGTTCGAGGTGGCTAGAGCATATTGAACCCTAGAATCGGTTAGGGTTTGTTAAGCTGTTCGAATGTTCAGGAGAGCCTCAACGGGGTCAATCTGTATCAACCACGTCCATCACGTAGAGTAAACTTTGCCTCATGAGATGATGCGGACCGTGAGACGGCGTGGCCCAATACAGACTGCTGCCTCCCATGCTTCTCCAAGCGGGCCAGCAGATGAACAATCCCGCCTGGGTCCCTATTCTACTCAGATTCTGACGTGCAACCGCCTCTCCGAATCCGTCCCATAAGGGAGGTGAGACGCACGAGGAGCGTCCCTTAATCGATCCCCACATTCCGTGTCACAAGGGCACAGCACGACGGCATTCTGGCCGCAGTTTATTCTGTTCACTGCGTAGGTACATATCGGATAGGTAAGTAGGTGGGTAGGTATGTAGGTATGTAGTATGTATGTGCCTACTCAGGTAGGCTCACCTACTAAGGCTATTTCACTAAATGCTACGATCCTGAATCTAAGCCTTACTTGGCCTCTGTAAGTAGACTGGAAAACACCTGGAGGCAGCATTTCGCAAAGATTTTTTGGCTGAAATAGAGGATGCAGAATCATTATGGATTATACTGACCGTAAGGATACATTGCTCTCGACAAGCCTGCCTTCTCAACGAGCTTGAACTATCTCGACCTGGGTTAGATGGACATGGCTAATCCCATCCATCAAAGGGGAAACTAGTAACTCATAACTTGAATTGAGGACATAGCAGAGCCTCAGTGGATGCTTCATCAATGCGTCTCTGCCCTTTAATAACCCCTTCCCAGGTCAGCATGAAAGGCCGTGACTGCGAACATGACCCCTTGGTAACCCAGGCCTGCAGTTCGTAGTAGGTAGTACGGAGGACCGACCTCGATTTACTCATCAGGCCAGGTGCCTTCTACTTGAGATTACGTACGCCGTAGAGAAAGCTCGTACCAATCTACTTGAGCTAATGGCAACGTAGACGGTACGCCTCGAAGAGACTTTGCCTTTTGCTTTCTGTTTGTCATTTATCATTTGGTTCGAATCTCTGACCCCCGTGTGCGCGACCATGTGATGCAACGCTGTCCTCCGGTTTAGCTAGTACCGGTGGTCGAGTGCCATCCAGACGTCCAAACGTAGTCATGGTGTGCGGCACAGCACATCCTATCTCCTTGGGTAATTCATTCCATGCATCGGCGCATGATGCTGCGCTTTCTTCCCGCCCTCTTGGTGGTGGCGATGCGCGACTGGGGAGCTGGTGCCTTGTCTTACCATAGGGTATTAAGGAGATCTCAGCCTCCGGCCAATTGCGTCTTTGTCTTCTCCGCATCGACCAATCTCCTGACAGGTTGGCCGTCTCCGGGCTCCTACTAGAGGCACCCCGAACCCCTCGAGGAGCAAGAGAGATGCCCAGAAGGAAGGAAGCGCCCTGGACTGCCAAATCTGGAGGTATCATTCAAAAATGATCAGGGCACCGATAAGGGGTCCGTCGCTACGATCACACCTAAAAACAGAGCCTGGTAACGCCCTAGCGATGGATTGGGACTGGGGACAGGGGCCACTCAATCGAAAGCTTCTTTGGTAAATCTTGCGTCCCAGCAGCCGTTCAACCGGAGACATTCACCTGTTAATTGTGTTTATCAGTCCATTCACCAGGCTCGGAGTCCGATGGCACGGCAAGTGCCGTCTACTGCTCCGTCCTGAAGTCCCTGACTATGAATACTAGTGCTTAAACTACGTACTTATATGGAGGGATTACGTATGGTACCTAAGTCGTAGGATTGCCATCGCCCTGTTCCATCTTCTTGTTGCTTGATTTCGTCGTGCTCCTCACGACCTTGAAAGTTCTCTTCCACTCGCTTTACCCCTCGATGGCATCGATGTTGTCGCAAAGATTCTTCGTGCCATGATCTCATGCCCGAGCTGTTTCTCAAGACCACCTCTCGTGCTCCCCCTGAGCCTCCTACCACCACAGAGAACAATACTACACTGCAACCAATAGGAAGCATAGGACCTTACTTCCTCGCAATCCTCGAATAAGAACCGCCAACAGAGGCGCACGGCTCAGACAGCAAGGATGAACCACAATATCGATTACTCGAAACATCCAGATCCTGGGGATGTGACGACCGACCTGCAGCAGTTGGCCTTTGGCATCGTCATCACCTTCCCATCCCTTGCGCTGGCGACCTGTATCCTGCGGGTGTACAGCAGGGTCGTCACAAAGAACTTTGGTTGGGGTGAGTTCGGCAGACAAATGGAGACGAGGAAGGGGAGGTCCTAAAAGTGAGAGAGGCAGGACTCAGCGGGCTGACCAAGCATCGGACAGATGACACCTTGATACTTATGGCCATGGTGAGTCTACAGTCGCCGACCCCTGCGGCCAGAAATGGCAGTGCTGACTTCCTTGGGCGCCCAAAGGTCATATCCATAGCCCAGACGGTGACATCCTTTATGTGTAGGTGGTGCTGTATCCAGACACACTCTGACGGCCAAATCCGCCCTTATGAGAAACACCAATGGCGAAACTAACGAGAAACGGGAGGAAATTGGGATGAGAAAACAGATATAAAAACGGCCTACATTGGCATACACCTGTGGGACATACCACCGCACGACCCGACCGAGTCCCTCGTCTGGAACTATCTCGTCCTCGTGCTCTACAACCCGATGCTCGCCATCGTCAAGATGTCCGGCCTGATCTTCCTCCTCCGCCTGGGCGGGCACAAGACGGGCGTCCGCATCTCCATCCACCTCGTCGGGGCCTTCAACCTCCTGATGATGGTCGGGTGCCTCTTCGCCGTCGTGTTTCAGTGCACTCCTGTCGAGAAGAACTGGCGGCCGCGGAAGGGGGGGAATTGCATAAATCAGGGGGTCTTCACCGTCTCGTCGGCGAGCCTCAACATCTTCACCGACGTGCTCGTCCTGGCGATCCCGGTCTGGATCTTCCGGGACCTAAGGATGAACAAGCGGGCGAGATGGGCTTTGACCTTTGTGTTTTTGCTGGGGCTGATGTGAGTTACCCAATACTGAACGGGAAAACTAGAGGAACCAAAAAAGAAAACCAGAAAGGGAGAAGAAATCCTCCAAGGCCCAGAACATCCATGAAAGGAAGTTCTAGCTCTGGCGTTTTACTGACCTACATTTCGGCGACCAACAGAACAACGGCTGTCGGATGCGTGCGACTCCATCTGATGGTTCGCGTCCTCACTGTGATCCCCATTTCGGACCGGACATACTCGATCGGGTACACGACCTCGGTGATGGAGACCAACCTCGCCATCTGCACCGCCTCGGTCCCGGCGCTGTGGCCCCTGGGCAGGCGGTGGTTCCCGAGGTTCTTCGCGCGCATTGGAGTCGGATCCGCCGCGGACGCGGCGAGGCACCAGAGGCACTTGAGCGGGAGCAGCAGCTTCAGGAGGAAGAGCAGGGCTTTTGTGATTGGTGGTGATGGGGACGGAATGAGGGATGACAACAACAATAACAATAGCAATAACAGCAACAACAACAACCGAGACATCCCTTTAACTGCGCCCCTCGACCGCATCGACGAGATCTGGTCACTGGGGAAGGGGGCGCCACGCGGAATCCGCAGTTATGGCATTGCAGCAGACGACTCCCTAGAAGGACACGAGGGCGTCGGACCTGGACAGCATGGCCCAGATCAGACGCGAAGCGAAGGCCGAAGGTCCGGAATGCGCACTAGCGTGAGCAGTCTTTGCTGATTTCTCATTCCCAATACGAAATAAGTACGTTCTAGTGTTGCCCTCCCAAGTGCCCTCCCAAGTGCCCTCCCAAATATCCTCCCAAGGGTCCTCCCAAGTGCCCTCCTAAGTGTCCTCCTGAGTGCCTTCCTGAGTGCCCTTTTAAAGTGTCCTCCTAAGTGTCCTCTTAAAGGCTAACCCTAACCAGAAATTCATGTAGCTAACTTATCGCCGAAAGGTGGTGATTTTTGCAATTTGAGGGGGTGAAATTCGGATGCTAAAGTAGAAAGAGGTTTGGCTAGCCTTTGGCCTGTGGGGTTTTGTTAGTTGTCCGTGTTTCCTCCCCTTACAGACAATTCTTTCGAGCTTCACTTTTTACCGCCATTCAACGGACGAGATGCGCGTTTGCCGTCTGGCCTTTCAACCGACAACCGAATTGTTGTCCGGTTCAAAGACTAGATTAGCGTAAATCTATGCGAGGGGCGATGCCCTTCGAGAAGCCCAGGACTAGGGCTTTCAGAGATGCCAAAAAGAGAAGATTGTATCAGTCTAAAATCACAAAAGCGGAAACAATCAGTGCAAGGGGAAGGGAGACCCGAGGAGTCGAGTGCCGACGAAGGGAGAGATCGTGGCCAGGCCGAATGCTAGCAAGTATTACGGAAAGAGGGGGAAAAGAAACAAAAATATGACATCTTTCCGCCCCTTCTACCACTTGAATGGGAGAGGCACTCCATTTTCGTTCATTGACAGGGAATATTTGCTACACTGCCGTGGATTCCAGTTCAGAGGGTGCGACTAGGGCGAGTCCACCCTCAAGATCAAGGGCTTTCCCTCCCTTTACCAGGAAGCCAGTGGCTTGAATATCCACCCTTGCCTGGTTTGAAAAATCGCGCCTTGACCAAGTACCTGATATGCCTGGCATAACGAGACCCAAAGGAAAGCAACGGGAGAAAAAGAAGACAGTCTCAAAAATGGATGCGTGATGATGGGCAAGAAATTGGACCACAAGCTCTGCGATAAGTGGTACATCCTTTCTTTCAAGAACAAAGTCCCCATCGTGGCGTCTCCCTAATGTACGGGACAGGGGACTATTCCTGCAGTAGCTTCGGCTTTGAATCGCCACGACACAAGCAAATGGCGCTTGATGCGAAGCAATAAATTCGCCTAGTGACGAAGGGACCTGAGTGCCGAATTCTTATGAAGACGTGGGGAGAATCAGAAATAAGGGGGAAGAAAGAAAAGAAAAAAAAGGAAGAAAAAAAAGGAGGCTAGATCTCCTAGAGACCACCTATGTCGTAGAAAGGATACGTTTGGCAGTAAAATAATATTGGATTGTACACCACCTGATTCCCCCTGAATTAACTATGGCTCCGAGACATTCTTAGCCCAGACATCCTCCAGCTATTTCCCAGCACACACAAAATAGAGGAAGAGACACACGAGAATCTGGAAAATGACCGACAGATGTCCACTGCCAACCTGTCAGTCGTATTAGAAGAAGAAAGAAGAGAGAGAGAGAGGTACGGGTATGCAACGAGAGACGAGGCACTTGGGTGTGGGAGGCTCAAGGTGCCCACTTGGGGCCGCCGATTATTGCTCGTTCCATGTCCGTAGGGTGGGTTGTTGTCCGGAGGGTGGAGGGAGAAAGGG
>PYSP01000496.1:0-17639 GCA_003049395.1 Pseudohalonectria lignicola | reverse complement strand
ATCCCCCCCCATCTGTTCCCACATCTCTCTTCGGTAATCCGCCAACGCGGGACAGCGGAGCAGAATGTGGGCGGCGGTTTGGAGTGGTGCCTCCGGGCATAGGTCGCATGCGGGTGAATCCAATAATTAGACCGACGGAGTGGAGGAACTAGCTCAGTCCATTCTTACCGCATGCCAGCTGCATGAGAATGGAGCTCAGGGCTTTCGGTAGGCTCGCTCGGGTCTCCTTGAGTTTCCGGGCGTCACTCAGGGTCTTGATAGGGAGGACAGTTGGGGGGGCACTTGAGAGGGCACTTGGGAGGCCACCACATGCGAATGAAGTTCGGCGCTGATTTTGATTGGTCAAAAACGTACTTCGTGGAAGCATGTGGTCTGAGCACTGAGACTACCTCTCCTCCCAATCCTAGGTTTATCATAAACTATGTACACTGTCCCCTTTGGCATTTGAGAGGGATTCCCGCGCTCTGTGTGATAAGAGGTCCCCCAATACAGGCTCACGCATCGGCATTTAATCTCTTCATCTCCGCCGCCACGTCTCCCAGACGTCCCGCCACCGACTCCATGAACGGCCCCACGTCCCAGACATACAAGTTGGCAAGCTTGACGATGAAGTCCCTTGCGCGCTCCGACACCACTTCAGATGTCCTAGAGCATCGGTTCGAACCTGCGTATACCGTTCTCAACGATGGTCCGGTGGGCCCACAGCTCGTAAATAGGGCCTTGTGTAGTGATAGCGAATAAGACGTGGGGTTGGGGCTGGGATTGGGACTGGGATTGGGACTGGGATTGGGACTAGGACTGGGATTGCGCGTCCGTGATCTCCCTGCGGCTGGATACGTGGTCCAGATGAAGTAGCATCTTGAGCGCACAAGCCATACCAACCGCGGCTTGGTTTTCACCCTCGAAGATTTGCCTGCCAGTCGAGTAAGCTTTGGCTTCGATGATAAGGAACGGGAAGGCAAGCTCTTCTGAATGCTCCGAGGGCGTTAGAAACAGTGCCGACTTAAGTGACGCGTCCTCTTCGTCCACTGATATCGTTTTTTTGAATACCCTCGAGGGATTCTCTGACCTCGTCTTTGTCTAGGCCTTTCGACTCGATGGAAGAAATGAGAGCGCTAACTTGTATACCCGTGAAGATATCGGGATGTGGTGTCGTGATTAGGGAAGAGATATTTTGGGTAGGGGGAGGAGGTATGAATCTCTGAGCTGAGGTGTTACCACCACTTTACTGGAAATAAAACGGGGTTTCCCTTGATTTATACGCTTCTGTTATTACACCGGCTTGAGTTCCGGTCGTTATTATGTCTCCTTATTCGTAATGAGGTTGTTAGGTTGTAAGGTCTTAACGGCTCGGTCGAGTATAGAAAGGGGCTGTATTTCGATAGATTTCAACTGGGCGTGGAGAAAGCAACGCCTGTGGAATGTTCAAGCTATCACGTCGAGTTCGGCTTGATGCTGTTCAGAAACCCCGGCGTCGATAATGCCTTTGATGATGGTTTTGACGTTCTGAGGTGGCTCGACGTGTAGCCAGACCTGGACGGCTGTAAGATTCTCTTTGCGGTAGCTGACGTTGGTGATGGCATATCGCTTAGTTCAGTCCGTCTCAGTCTCCATTGCCGATGCGGCTTTGAGACGACTTGACGTTATCCGTTTGCGAGGGTTCCAGGCTGCGGAGGCCATCACTGCCTTGTAGACTGACCGCAGTGCTTGATAGTCTTCATTGGAGAGTTCAGGTGGTTCTCGGGGTTGTTCTGGGGGGCTTTCTGGCTTGTCGTTTTGGTCTTTGTCTTGCGCGACTTCTGGCAAACGCTCCTCGTTCACCGCCGAGGGCTCGAGACGGCGTTGTTTTGAAGGGCGCTTGTCCTCGGGGTTATCGGCTTCTGCTTCAGATCGTCGAGGACCCACCCCTTTTGGTGTGAATTGGCTGAGGGACAGGTGCTGGAGAGGCCGGGGACGATGGGGCTTATTTGCGCTTCTCCTCGATGGGAGCTGCGGTAGTTTTGGGTGGTCGACGCCTCTTCCTGACGGGGGGAGGATTGGGTCGTGGAGCCGTGGTGTTTCCTTCTGGTTCACGAGTCACTGATCTTGTAAGATTTGTATAATGTGGTCACGTCTGCCGTGGGCATCATATACGAACGAACCAGTTTATTTCGAAAGCTATCTACCATAGAGCCTTCCAACCCACCTCACACTCCAATTGCCGAAGGGTGGAGATATGCGTGCTGTGCCTGATGCCCATTCACCACACTCCCAGGTTGGGGTCGAGGTAGGCGCAAGGTGTGCATGTCGTTTCATCCTGACCAGGAGGGAACGGCGCCATCCTCGCAGGATCGATGGCCGCGGCGAGCTCCGCAAAGAGCACCGCGTCCGAGACGGGCACCAGGGGGGGCGGCATCGAAGGTTCCGACCGATGGTGGTCCTGCTGCTGGTAGAGGTCGAAGGAGGAGACGACGTTGAAGTCGACAATGAAGTCGGCCAGGTCCTGGTCGGGCGGCAGCAGGACGGCGATCGCATGCGCCGGGTTGCTGATCACCTTGTTGAAGAACTCATCCTGCGGCTTCCGGGTCGTGGTCGTGGTCGTGACGCACGACGGGACGGACTGAGCCATGATGCTGAGGGAGCTCCCCTCCATCTCCTTGAGGAGGTCGCCGCTGTTCTCGAACAGGAAGCCGCCCTGCATGCAGGCCCGGAGGAGGTCGAGCTCTGTCATGGGCACCGCCGGGCCGTCGTCGTCGTCGTCGTCCTCCTCCTCCTCGGGGACGACCGGGACGGCGACCTGGCGCAGCACGGGGTCGAGGAGGACGTAGGACGGCAGTTCGGGGATGTTGTTGTCGGGCCGGGCGAACTCCCAGCCGAAGGCCCCGAGATAGTCGCAGGGCCGCGTGACGCCCATGATGGGGCCGGCAACCCGCAGGAACGCGCCCATCATGGCCGGGCGGCCGCCGCTTGCTGCTGCTGCGCCGCCCGCGAAGTCTCGGACGCGCGAGTAGACGTTCGCCATCATCGTCCACTTCGGCTTGAAGGGGTCTGCCTGCCAGAGGAGGGTGAGGAGGGGCGACCTCTGCTTCTGCGGCCTGTCCTGGAAGATGCCGCTGTAGTACGCTGTTTGAAAGGGTGCCGTCAGCGACAAGGCCAGAGAGGTGGGTTCCAAGCTTCCTGGGTGCTTACAGCGGAATGCCATGAAGGCGTTGACTTTCTTCTTGCGGTTGGCCGAGACGGCGGACGGGTTTGGAAGCACCACGAGCTTGCGGGCCTTGTCCCCCTCATTCTGGGCTTTCAGCAGCTCCTTCATCTTCTCCTGGGGGATCAGGCGTGCGATCTCGTCGGCAGAGAGTTTGGCAATCATCTGGCGTACTTGATCGCCCGGGGGCCTAGTGGCGGAGGAAGACATCGTGGCTATGATGTTAGGTGTGTTGTTCCACTGATGTTAAGAGAAGTTGCAAAGTTTGCATCTGGAAAAGTGGTAATTATTGAGCGACGCGGTTTTCTTGAAGTTGTAGAATGCGGACGGGCCAAGGGATATTTTGCATTCACTGATAAAGGTTTCATGATTCTGAGTTCCTTTGTTGGCAGACTCATCCCTTGCGTTATGGCTGACGTACGGATGGTATAAGTGGAAGAATACCTTGGCATCATGTCCGCTTGTGGTTTAACGGCTCTGCAACAGGCCAATTGCCCCATTGGATCTAGGTACTTCCACATTACAGCCCGCTAACGCGTAGTATACCCTGACTCCACTCAGTCTCCCCACCTGCCAGATACAGACAGTTCCTCTGTGGAGTTCACCCATGCGGCCAGAAAGACCGGGGAACAGAGGGGACCAGCAAGGTGTGCAAGTGAATGCCGATATGCCCCACCTTTCGATTCCAATCTTGCAGGGTGGTTGGGATGTGGGGCTATCGAAGTGGCAGTCAGGACTCAGGAGCGGTTATCCCTGAGACGGGACGAATCATAATCAAATGAGGGGTTTAACCCACTTTTACCACCCTGGTCGACTCATCTTGTAGGGCTGCAGGGTCTTCTGTCCCCATCACGGTTGATGCACGGCAGGTGCGAACACCACCCTCGCTTGTAGAAGACGGGAAACTGGAATATTCCAGGTTCACTTCCATGTTTCTGGTGTGCAGGGCACTGTTGCCTGTCGCAACCAACCGAACTGCACCCGCACGTCTTAGACAAACGACTCATTGCCCATCAGTTCACATCTACTGCCCGGATATTTACAATTGGTAGATTCTGCGGAAACAAATTGCAGTTATGGCTGCAAACTTGAGTAAAGATATAAATCAGGACCCGCCAAAGGATTACCCCTTGGCATCTGTTCACGACTCAATAGGTATAGCCCCCGCGTCAGGCCAACGGCCATTAGCACGAACCCGTCGGTACCCGCTGCGGATGAGCAGGATGCCGAACCTAGCCGGCGCTGATGCGCTTAATCGCTTACTCGGCGTCCAAGTGCACCCTTGGCAGGCTAGACACACCCCGGTGTGCAAGCACACCTTCGTCGTGTCAAAGCCGCCGAGCTTCTAGGCTAGGCCGCGTACACCTGAGGGACCCGCCCGAGAGCGAGCCCACCCAAGCCGAGTTCTCCCTATCAGCTAGAAACCCGCGGATAAGTCGGCTTCGACGTGTCAATCTGGCTCGGGTTCCTGATCAGGCCAGGCAGCGGCCTCGCTGACGGCTTCATATTGGTAATCATCGCGAACGACCTCCCCAATTGCCAAGTACGCTTACTGGCCTCGCTGGAGTGGCGAGACCGCTGTGATACATGCACCCCGGCGCAGATAGCGTTGGTAAGGTTGGCCTATATAGCCTGGGCTCTCTCTCGCCGGCGCGACGGCCTCACAGTCCTGATCGCTCAAGTCCTCTTGACCCTTGTCGGTGGCGTGCTCGGCCTGGACGATGTAACGGCCAAATCGCTTGGCAATTAGTATAACGGTAGGCTCTGCCATAATAAGTAGATTGAGTACTACGAACAAGAAAACATAAGGAGAGGGAAGAGAGAGAGGGGGAATATATGTCATGAGAGGAATCACAAAAGCATGTCCACAGAGCTCTCGTGGCAGAACACTCTCACCCCCTTCCTAATTCGGCCCAGTATCGGCGTTCCTCTGTGCTCAGTAAATGCAACCGTTGCAATTTACGTTATAATAATTAAAAATATATTCGTAATTAATTATATTATTTATCCCTCACTTTCTTTTAACATAATCTTTTTTATTTATTTTCTTTATACCTTGATACCTTATTATTTACTTCCGTTTATCCTCTTACCCAGCCGTCTTGTTCTGCCGCCCTTTCGTCAGCCTTTGCCGTGCTTAAAGTCCGTAGCTTCCGAACGGGGAACGGCCCAGCGGCCGAGGTGGCCGCTGCTCTTCCGGCAGCAACTCGCCGTTCTCGTCCAGCCATCCCCACTCCTCCCACTTCCGCCTCCGCTTCTCTTCGAGCTCGAGGAGCTCCGGTGTGTCCGGGTGCGCAGCCCTGTAAGCAGCATATGCTGTGGCCTGTACCGTCCTCCACACCTCCTTGTGGGTCTCGGGCTCCATTGACCATGCCAGCGCCGTGAGAGTAGCTGCATTTCCTTGATCAGATACCTGTCACTTCTCATAGACTTCATTCGGAGTGAAACTGTTCTCATTCTGGCGTCACTTACTGATTTCTCCAGGAGTCAGATTAGGGTTCTCGCGGCGAAACTGCTCGCTCCGAATCCTGCGGTAGGTATCCCACCAGATGACTGGAGCCTCCGGGACGATGATAGTGTCACCCCATGCCTCGAAGGGATCGAAGGGTTCCATCGTGTCCGGGTCAGGCGCCGCATCCGGATCGGGTACTGTATTTCTGTCAGCCAACATCCAGAACTGCGAGGGGTGCTCAAGAATACAACCTGATTGTGCTACCTACCCTGCAGATGAGCTTTTAAGACCAGACCCGGAGGAATAGCCCTGTTAGTCACGCGGTACTCCTCCTTCTCATCGTCGCGCCAGACCCAGATGTCGGCGTTGGTCTCCTTGCTGCATCCTGTTAACATTTTCGATGGAATCCTCTTCCCTGTGAGATATCTGGAATACAAACAATTTCTTCACCGCCGTATCGATCACATCAGCAAACTCATCATCAAACGTGAATCGCAGGTCTATCTCCACCGTAGCTGGAACAGTAGCAGCGTCGGCCGCGTTCAGAGCGACTTGTCCCGCCATGATCTCAGGTGATGAAAATGAAGATGATAGGGGAAAGTTGGAATGTAGGAAGGGAAAGTTATGTGGGTGGGAGTCGAAGCTTTTTTAACTGTGGGACTCAGTGAAATAGCGGGGCTCGTAATGAAAATTAGACTCATAATACCGTACCTAGATCACCAAGTGAATTTGTTCGTCATGTAGGATGCCCATAGGTGAATGTTCTGGTCGCGTAAATGAGTGATGGAAGTGAATTGATGGGTCAGGTCTGCCAGTTGGAATCTATCTACTATGACTGAGGCCAAGTTTTTCAACCTATGGACGGAATTCCCCCTCCGACAGGTCTTCTTCCCCGCTTAGTTCTCCTTCTTCCTCTTAGTTCATCTCACTCCCCTGTTGCAGCAATGGGTATCTATGATGCCAGAGACCCTGTGAATGAAATTGGTGCCATAGCGCCAACTCCTTCATCCTTCCCTTTAGACGGCCTGACTTGGGGTCTAGATTAAATTCCATTCAGATTAATCTGGGCGGGTGTGACAACGGGAACAACGGTGTCGTCTAGCTGACGCCGAGTAACCTGGAGTGGTTGTCAGCGTTGTCTCCAAACGTAAAGAAAGTTGTTACTTACTCGGCGACGGATATCCCCAGATCGGCGAGGGCTGTATCGATAGTCCGGGTTTGCCTGCATAACACGATGCTTGATCTCATCTGCCATCTGCTTGTACTTGAAGCGAAGCTCGGGCGATTCTCCACTCCACTGCTGTCCAAGAATGACCGCTGGTAAATGTTAGACATGAAAAAGTCTGACAATGCATATAATGATGCCTTACAGATGGTGTTGTTATGAATTCCCGGGTTGGCAGCCTTGATGTGAGGATGCCAATCGCGACGGTACAAAAGGAAGGCATTCGGCGGGCGAGGAATTCTGGCCTTGCCAGCCTTGCTAGCTTTACCAGATTTGCCAGCCTGGGGCATCTCATCATGGTTCGTTCCTCCAACCGGGGCAATTGCTCCACCAGCTGTAGCTATGATGGTGACGCCAGAGGCCGACTGGTTGATGTGAGCATGACCGGGGGAGCCAAGATCGGTGCTGCCACTCTCAATGGCAGAGTGGTCATTCACCGTGTCAGGAGAGCGGCCAACAATGTGGCTAACACTCTGACCATCAGTGGCAACTCCATCAATCATGTTGTTGAAGGACGTGGTGTCGGCAGATTGCTTGTAAGCGCTGACGTGGCCAAGGTTTCCGGGAGACTGCGCAGGAGTGAATGCGTCCCGAGGACCGAGGAAGTAGCGCCCGTTAGCAACGTCTGGGACGAACCCAACCTCGACGCCGACACGGCTGCACAAGGTTAGCCACAATGTAGGAAAACGCACGATGGCTGGGGTGAAACTTACTCCTGGAACCAGTCGGCAAGGAGATCTTTGGCAGGCTTTTCGAGCTGCTCGAAGTGGCTTCCGATGATGGCGACAACCTTGTTATGGTTAAATGGGGTGAGCTGGACCTCGGCAGCACTCCAGATGAGCTGGAGAATGTCGAACTGGAGGAGATTCGCTTCGTTGGCCATTGCGAATGACGGTGTGCGATGGATTCAAAATGATAGCAGAAGTGGACGAGCGGTTTGAAACCCTTTGGAGATTGGGGGCGATGTTCCAGGTTTTAAATCCTACCTGGAGTCGGAGAAAGGCATCAATTGACTGGTTGTGAGAGTCGCGAGGAAGGTTAAGGGGGAACAGAAAGAAGAACGGAATGGGTGAATGTAGGTAGGGTGGTGAAGAGGGAAAACTGTGGGCCACTAAGGGTTTCTTTGTCTCCTTGTGCTCATGTGGAAATCAGGTACCTACCTAGGTACGTACCTGATGTTGGGAGTCTGGTGGGCCATGCACAGCTCTTTCCATCAAAAATCATGTCTGTAATGGACACATGTTGAAGGTCGCTCCTTCCTGTCTTGCCTGCATGATTTCCTTTGCTGCCCTTTGGCCCTGATCGAACTTTCAGAACAGAGTAGCCAGCGGGGTTAGCATAAATATCACCAAACGGAGAACCAATTGAGGCATAGATAGTAGGGAATTCTTCTAGCATAATGAAAAAAAATCTAATTGTTAATCCCTAGCAGCCCTTGTGGGCGGGCATGGTGACAAAATTGGACAACTGCATTCCTTGCATCGCTCGTGTGTAAGTGAGATTTCTCTCACCTTGGCTGGATGTCCGTTTAAGGTTAAAGGCACGCGTAAGTTACCATCTCTTCCAGCATACCTCCACAGAGGAGCTAGCCATACGGCCAAGAAAGACTGGGGACAGAGGGGACCAGCAAGGCGTGCGAGTGAATGCGGAGATGCCCCACCTTTCGATTCCAATATTGCAGGGGTGGTTGGGATGTGGGGCTCTCTAGGTGGCAGTCAGGACTCAGGAGCGGTTGTCCCTGAGACGGGACGAAAGAGGGGTTTAAACCCACTTTTGCCACTCTGGTCGACTTATCTTGTAGGGCTGCAGGGTCTTCTGTCCCCATCACGGTTGAGCTTTTGCACCGCGGGTGCGAACACCACCCTCCGCCGATGGCGTCACTTGTTGTGACAGGTCCCTCACGTGACCGCCCCTCCGGCGCCCATAGATGGCCCACCTCCGATTTCCAGGCCCTTCAGATCCTAGATGAATGCGACAACCATCTTTCCCACCGATTGCATTCTCACACTTGTAGATAGCGAGAGGACGGGAAGCTGTAATATTCCAATTTCCCTTCCATGTTTCTGCTGGCAATGTGGAGCAGACCAAAACCCCTGCGAGATGCCACGCAGCAAGCCACTCGTCTCCCCTGCATTTGAGAGACTAAGGTAGACTTGATGGTGCTGCACTCCCAACCTACTGCTGTCGAGCGCTCTGGCCTTGAACCCCTTCACAGCCGATCCGTAGTTGGGGAGGGACTCTTAGTTGCTAATATCAAGCTCGCCTTCGTTTGCCTCGACCGACTTTCGAATTTTGAAACGGCGAGGGTACAAACAAGGCCCCTACAGAATGCCATTTCGCCACGCTAGTTCGCAATTAGAGGTGGTTGGGAGAGCGAGCAAGTTCGCTTGGTGGTTCCTTCCTGTTTTGAGTCAACCGCCTCGTCACTGATCTGCCGTAGGAGGTTGGTTATGGAGATTTAGGTTCATCCGAACTGTCCTCGCGCCCCACTTCGATGGTTTTGGTCGTTTCTTCGGCAGGAGGTCCGAATCCGAATCCGAATCTGAATTCGAATCCAGTTGAGGTGTAGGACACCACCCAAGGACCTACCTACCTAGGTAAATGTCCAGAGGGTTGCTCTCTCCGGCTGGAGTGGATTCAGGGCTAGGGCTGGCGTTCAATGAAGCAATGCCCGAGGAACACGTGACATATAGCAAGCAGACCAAGCAAAGCATTGGAAGCAATCTCTTGAGTGAATAATGAAGAAAAGTCCCAGGTAAGGGTTCGACGGCGAAAGGGCGACGCCCAAAAATGCTCTTGGAAGGAGCGGATGACGCAGAAACCCTTCAAGGTGGGAGGGACCTGCAACTGTGACAAACTCTCGTCTCCCTCACCCGCACATACATTCCATACCAATCCCACGGTGCTTGTCCCCCCCGCCCTAGTCCTCCTGGTATGAGATCTTCCTCATCTCGCCCAGCCTGTGCCGGGCCGCGTTGAGCGCGTTCTCCAGCTGCAAGATCTCGACCTAAACGAAAACAAATACAAAAAAATAATTGGAAGGTTGAGATCAGCGTTCTGCATGCCTTCAGATTAAGTGACGAGGTCGGGGTGGGTAGGTGCTAGTTAAAATAGGAACCAGGATGGATGGATGGATGGGATGGATGGGATGATGGGTGATGGATTGGTAGGTGAATATTGCAAATCTTTCTCTTACCTGCTGCTCCATCTCCTTGACTTTGAACTCGTGCGACCCAAGCCTCGAATAATCGACCTGCTCCTCCTCGCCCATCCGTTCCTTGATCATGGCCTGGACCTGCCTGACAAGTGAGCGACATGCGGCACCCACAGCCTTGCTAGCCTGCTCCAGCCCTTCCTGGGACTTGCTCATGAAGCCCGCCTTCACTCGGCTGGCCGCCACCAGCTGCGCCGTCGAGGCGGCAACGTCGTTGGAGGCGACGATCAGCTGCTCCGGGCTGTTGCGGCCCGAGATGACTCCGTCGGCCGTCTCAATGAGCGTGTTGGTGGACGAGGCGACCGCCTTGGCCGCCGAGATGAGCCCCTCGGTCCAGCGGTTGTTCTTCTTGTAGAAGGCGGTCCGGGAGGAGGCGCCCCTGCCGGCCTGCACGATCTCCTGCTGCGTCGCCGTGGCCGCCCTGATCAGCTGCGCGATGGCGCTGGTAATGGCCATGGCGGCGTCGAGGATCGAGTCGTGAACCTTGAGCTCGTACGTGGTGTAGCCGTCCCTGGGCTTGTTCCTGAGCTTGGCCAGCCTGGCTGCTGCGGCGGCGATGGCATCGGCGGCCTTGCTGAGTTCCGAGTCCACAATCTCGCCCAGGTCGCCCTTGAGCTTGCCAAAGCTAGGTGCGAAGGTCTCGACCAGCTTGTTAAGCCTCTGGAGGTTGATCTGTACGTCATTGTTGCTGTTGATCACAACGTCCGTCTTTTGCATCGGGTCCATCCCCTCCAGGCGGAAGCTCTGAAGGCCACGGAAGAATTTGACCGTGGACAGGGCCGACTGTCGGGCGCCGTTCATAAGGGCGTCCGTTTTCTTCTCGTCGGTAGCGAGCCGCGTGATGCCCTTGGTGTTGTTGCAAACGTCAGCCAGCGCGCTGCTGAAGACGTTGACCGACTTGATCAGGTCGGCGTGGGTGCTGTTGGGGCCGTCGGCGATGAAGTTGTTGAAGGCGGTGGCGAACTCCATCGCGCTGGCCGACGCCTTCTCGATCTGGGACAGGACGTAGGTCGGGGACGCATTCTGGTTGCCGGCCTGCATTGTCGAGTCAAGCTCGTACAGTGCGTCGTCCACTCGCGACACCCCAGACTGCAGCACCGAGTCGATCATGTCGTTGATCTTGTCCAGGTTGGCCATGATCAGCGCATCAATCTGACCATCCAAGGCATGGTCAGTGTCGCCCTGGTTCAGTTTCAGGTCGTTGAGCTCCATCAGCGTCTGGTCCATGCCGGCCTTGTACACCTCGAGCTCCTCCTCCTTGTCCCGGAGCAGCCGTTCAAGGTCCGAGCTGCCATCGCGGGCCTTGTCCTGGGTCTCTTCCAGCGCCCTAGACTTGATCCGCAGCGCCTCCTCGAGGTCTGCCATCTCGCGGTTGTACTTGGCCAGCATGGTGGAGAGCTCGTTGCCCTTGCTGCGCTCGAGATTGTCAGCCCGGTCGTGCGCCATGCGCAGCTCGCGCTTCAGCCTCTCGACCTCGTCCTTGTTGCTTCCGCTCAGACGGTCCTTGTCGTGGAGCGCCCTGTCCCTCTCCCGGATCATGTCGGCAAGCTCGAGGTTCTTAGTCTTGATCTCGCGCTCGAGCTTCTCGCGCCGCTCGATGGCCTCTTGCGCCGAGGCAGCCTTGAGCTGCACCGACTTGAACTTCTGCAGCAGCTCGAGGTGCTCGTGCCGCAGCTGCGAGTAGAGCTTTGCAAGGGCCTCGTACTTGGTGCGCCATGTGTTCACCTGCTCCTGCAGCGCGCGGATCTGGTCGTCTCTGCTGTTGATCTGCTGTCCGAAGCTGTTTTGCAGCTGCTGCAGCTCCCCCTCAAGCGACTTGACCCGCTGGTCGAACTGCTGCAGCATCAACTGGTCCTGCTCGAACTGGGCCCTGGCCCGGAGGTTCTCCTGCTCAAGCTCGGCTAGACGACCCTGCGTCGCCATCCGGGCCTGCTGCTCCATAAGCGCCTGCTGCTCTTGCTGTTGCTGTTCGAGCAGCCGCCGTTGTTGGTCGGCAAACTGCTGCTGGGCGAACAGTGCGGCCTGCTCCTGGGCTTGGATCTGCTGCCGCTGTCGCTCCTCCAGTGCGCGTTGCTGAGCCTCGTATTCCCGGTTCTGCTCCTCGAGCTGATTCTTCCAGAACTCGTTGATGACGTCGGGCTCATCGTTCTTGGGCTGGGGCGGCGGCGTCGGCTGGCGTTCAATCTCCTGCTTCGGCCTCGCCGGCAGTTGCGGGGCATCCTCGTCTTCTGCCAAGAGGTTCGGGGGGTCCTGTGGGAGCTTGGGTATCGTGATGAGGCTCGTCAGGTAGCGTAGGTTCGAACACTCGTAGTAGAACTTTACGAGGCGGTAGTGTTGAGCATCGTAGCGCTGGCGGAGGGGTTCGAGGGCGTCGTTGTCGCCGGTTGCTGTACACCGATCAGGTCAGAACAGTCAGAAAAACCAGAACACTTGGAACGAGAGATTTAATATGGCTGTGGCATCGCAAACATATCCAGCCAACGTACTCGAATGCATGGCCCGCAACATGCTGGTGATAAACTTGTAGATGCCGTACGTCTCCTGAACAAGCGGCACCAAGGCCGAGATTCGGCACTCGTTGTTTCCAACATTGCGGAAGTGCGAGAAGATGAGCTTTTGGAATTGGTCGATCTTGTCTTGCAGGGTCATGAGGTCCATAATGGCCTCGTAACCCTCGTTGGGGTCATTGATGATTTTCAGGCTCACGTATTCTTCGTATTCAAAGGTGCCGTTGAACTCGGGATGCTGCTGGTGGAAAGACAGCTTGGCAAGCAGGAAGTAAACATATTCTTGGATCAGAGGGCCGTAGCCCCGCATGCCCTCTCCTGCCATCCCCCGGTTTAGGCTGTCGATCCACGAGCGGTTTGCCATGGCCTCCCTGATTGTGCTTGGGTGGCCCTCCTGGAGCACCTTGTGTATGGTGATCAGGGCCTTGAATGTCTGCACCTCGTCGGCCATGATGGGCTGGACTTTCATGGCGCCCCAGAAGGACTGCGACGATTTGTGGTCCCATGTGTAGACGATGCAGCTCCGCACGTGCTTGCGCTTCGGCGCCGTTTCTTCGGGGCTGGTGGCCTTCTTGACGTTGATCGAGAGTTCCGTTTCGGACCTGCGCGGCATGGCTATCTATCAGTCGAACCGTCCTTGGCCACCTAGGAAATGGGGGGAGAGGAGAGGGATCACAAACTTCGTATGATCGAGACTTCGTACGGTCGCCATGTTGGGCAGACCTGCAGGAGGGGGGAACGAGGGAGGACGAATCTGGGAAAGGATTGGTTGGATTGGTTGTAGCGGCGATGTGTGAATGGAGCTCTTGGTCAACCAGGAAGCCTCAAGAGCGACCGTGCATCGCGTCTGGATAACCAAAGAGGAGGCGCGTCCAGGTCTTCAATAAAACCTGGAGCTTGAGGGAACAGAAACACGAAGGCGGGACAGCTGGGATTCTTGGCGACAGTCAACGACGGAGGCAATGAGAACACAGCACAGGAAACGTCGTCAGCCTTGACATAATCGCCTAACCGCAGTGATGGCCAGTCTGAAGATGTGGCTTAGCAGCGAATGTGGCTGATACCAGCCACATCTGGATGGATGGTGCGACTTGGCTCAGCCTCTGCCACCAGAAAGCCTGGCCAATCAGGCAGCGCTTGGCAGCAGAGAGTGGGGATCAACTTCCAAGCTTCCACCAGCCCTGGAGATGGCAGAAAAGATGCCTACTGGTACACCACGCAAATAATTGTTATGCAGATGCGTTGAGGACGTGGATGGTAGGAGTTGAAGTCTTATTGTCTTGCTTCCGACAATTATCTGATAATTATCAAGGGGTTTGAACTTAGTTTCATTGACTATTGTGATCTGTGAAGCTGCCTCCAACCCGTGAGAACTCTGCCTTGATGGGACACCATGGAACTGGTGGGACCGTCAGGGAAAGATTGACGTAATGAGCCGTGTCCGCAAAGTTCACAGAAACTAAGGGGTGCAACCCCGAAATATTATTGACTGTGGAAAACTTAAGCTAACCCCTGAGGATCGGATTGGTGCCCCCAAGCAACGATCTGGACTTGTGCTATTCCATGAACCACCTCAGAAAGTTCCCTCATCCAAGATGCGATAGACGTATTGGATGTGACGCTGAACTGACCGAACAAAGCCAAGTGGAAGTTCAGGCTCCGAAAAAAGCCTAAGAGCATGAGAGATGAACTCAAAGGCAAGGAATCCATCATTGTCCTGTGTCGCAACATTCTGCAGTACATTGTTAGCTGGGTTGAAACCAATCTTCTTTGGGACTGTTGACATACCCTCATCGCGCCCAGAGTGGCAGAAGTCGAGGCGTAAAAGTCGAACGAGAAGGGCTGAACCTGTTAGATGTTAGCGGGAGTAGGACGTCAGGACTAGGAGGGAACTTACCGAGACTGGCTGAACGCAGACGGGTGAGATCATTCCAGAGGCCCTTGCAATCGCCCTCAGTTTCTAAGTATGTTTCTGTTAGCGCCTGTACTCTCATCACTCTGGGTTAAGGATAATGGCTACCTTTGACTGCTCGTTATACGAGATGTTCGGAAGTTGGTTCGCCATCATGAGCCTCTGTCGGGCTCGGGTGTATTCCTCGTTCATAGATCGTCCCAGGTGGGCGCCGTAGTATGTGACCGTGAAAGCTACAGTGTCCCGTGGCTGCTGGCTGCCGAAGATGGCCGTGGGTGCTTGGTAGACCACACCCCAGGCGCTTCCAGGCATCCTTCGGAGAGGGATATCATGCGGGTATTGCCACCAATATTGACCCTCTCGAACTTGCGGTCGACCAAGAGGATCGAGTGAGACATCTCGATACGGGATCAGTCCGAAGTCGGCTCCAGGAAGGTCGAGCTTGTCAATCGGTGTGGTCGACCACGACCAAATGAGCGTGAGAAATGCTCCTAGAAGCTGAAGGCGGAAGTCCATGGGAGCGGATTTCTTGTTGAAAAGTTCCAACGCACGCTCAACCTTGGCCGAATGTTGAAGTTTGTGGATTGTGGCTTTGGCCTGGGCGATGGCGTTGATCAGGGCATCTTTGTTGTAGGCGGCCGGGGCGGAATCATGGCATCCTTTGTTGAGGGCTTCGAGTTGCTGCTCCAAGGTATACAAGGCAGAGTTTGCAATGAGGAAGGTCCCCATGGCCTCAAAAGTCGAAGAGATTTGCGTATGAAGGTCGGGGTCCCCATCGAGTTCGCCGTCATGGACTAGTTCGGAGAGAAGGGTTAAGAATGACTGCAGAGCCTGGACATACGGCTTCGCTTTCTGTACCGTCTCGTCGATGATCTGAGCCATTTTGGACTTCGAGTGAGGAGGCGGTGTGGTGGACGAAGAAGTGTTCAGAGGAATGACTGAGATTTGATACCCAAGCTCTTGAGAGAGCATCTCCATACCGTCCTCCATCATTCGAGGTCAGGCTGGGTGCTTATGCTGAATCAGATAGGAGAGGCCATCGAAGGTTGGAAGGTATTCGCACCAGAAAGAAAGTGTTGATGTGGAGGACTTTGGTGAAATCGAATTTCAAGAGGAAGAGTGGTGTTAAATAAGTGTAGGCATCCCGCCGGGAGGACTCATTGTCCAAGCAGGTAAACAAGTGAATGAACGTGAGGGAAATTTTGCTATTGCCTGTTTCGCTATTAGGCGACAGCATCCTGAATGAATTTGATTGGGAAGGAGCGTTCGGTCATCGGACGGACCCGCTTACGGGCAACCATTTTCACCTCTCTAGCTAGATTCACGTACCTACTACCTACCACCAGCTCACCTAGGTAGGTACCAGGGTAACTTCGGTAAGGAGGTATGCTACGAAGTACCTGCGACCTAGGTAAACACCTCGCTACCTAGGTAGATGCCTAAGCTGGGTACTTAACTAGGTAAGTACCTGCCTAATCTACCTACTCAACTACCTACCTACCTACCTACCTAGGCACGGACCTACCTGCCGTATTTCGTTCGATTTTGAACAAGCCTGTCCAGACTTCAGTTCGGAGCGTTTCATCATGGAGGGACAGGTTATCCAAACCACAATCGGCATCAATGTTGCTCTGCAGACGGGGCAAATCGATCTTCACTTCCCGTATCGCTTCAAGATAGTCCAGATGTGCGAGATTGCCCAAAAGTTGTGGTGGGTTTTCTCGAACTCGAACCCCAGAGTAACTTCGGCTTGGCAAGACTGACCAGATACAGCCAGGAGACCAACGCTGCCGTCTGGGTGTCTCTCGATGAGATCAAGGAGGTGTATCGCGTCACCAACTTTTCCCTTCCAAACGTGCCCTTGGTGGTTCATGTGGAGCGTCAGTAGCACATTAGGACTCCTTCGCAGGTGGCATAGAGAAGTTACACGACACTCGCTGACGACTTGACAGCACCAAACCCGACTGAAACGCCCAGCGAGGACACGATGACCATGCTTGGGCCCTTGGAGGATACGACACGCACCCCTCGCCCTCCGAACATGTGGATACTCTACCGTCGCGAGAAGAGTGCAGAGTTGCGCCGCAAAAACCCTAGCTTGACTGCCGGAGAGATCTGTAAGTTTGCCGACGACAAGAGCTTACTCCATAGAGTCTTTTTGATACACGAAGAGTAACTGACGAACAGAATATAGCTACTCTTGCCGCAACAATGTGGAAGAACGAGGACCCAAAGGTCAGGGCTGAGTGGAAACAACGCGCTGGCGAGTGGGCGGAGGTTCATCGCACAGCACATCAGGATACGCCATACATTTTGGAGCCTCAAGGACAGCCGAAGCCGAAGTGGGAGGAGTGGGGATGGCTGGACGAGAACGGCGAGTTGCTGCCGGATGATCAGCGGCCACCTCGACCGCTGGGCCGTTCCCCGTTCGGAAGCTACGGACTCTAAGCACTGCAAAGGCTGACGAAAGGGCGGCAGAGCAGCACGGCTCGGCAAGAACATACACGGAAGCAGATGGCAAGACACAAGGACATGGAGAAAAAAAGCAGAAAAACCACACAAAAAAAGGGGGAGGATAGATAGCACGGTCAACTAGGAACATGCCTTTAGGCCGCTGCAGAGCAAGGGGTCACAAAGGATAGAGGAATGAGAAGAGAGAAAAAAAGAGGTTGACTCGCAAGATTTCCACTTTCGCTCTAGTGTTACACATGAAAGTACCATCGTGCTAAAAACGATGACATGTTTTTGGTCCGGCCATGACGATGTTGGGGGATCAAGGTTGATGATGGCCTCGTCCTCGCGGCAACTTATGTAGCGGAGACAGGAGGATTCCAGTCGCTGCTCCAGATGAAGGTGGCGCACCTCCACTCGGTGCCCTTCTCCTTGTCACCGGATGGGCCGAGAGGTCGAGGGCAGATGTAGAAGGAGCGGCCTGCGTGCGTTGTGCGAGTTGAGAGAGAGCTGGTCAACAAAACAGTAGCAGCATGAGTTTTTTTTTTGTGAATTTTCTTTTTTCGAGGGGGGAAGCGCAACGCAGCGCAGCGCCATTCATTCCTCAAAGAGGACGGATAGGGGAAAGGGGAAGGGGAAAGGGAAAGGGAAAGGGAAAGGGAAAGGGAAAGGGAAAGGGAAAGGGAAAGGGAAAGGG
>PYSP01000495.1:0-17751 GCA_003049395.1 Pseudohalonectria lignicola | reverse complement strand
CCTCCCCATCCCCCGAGGCCCAACAACACACACGGCGATGGAGGATGGAGCGAACCCAACAAAATGCTTGCCTGGTACTGCCAGGCCACCGCGAAGTTGGGCAAGGCTTCCTTGTTCATGCGTCTCCCAGTTCCGGGCAAACACATACAAACGCAGAAAAAACCCACAGACAAAGGCCAGATTGGCCTGGTGGAAAACAGCCCGGCACACAGACATCCTCCTCTGCAGTTTCCTGTGCTGTTGCTCCTCGTCAACCAAGATCTCTCAGAAGACGGCTTACATGGCGGCGTTGCTCGTGCGCCATAGGCGGGACCTTGGTAAAGTGTCTCTGGTGTGCATTCCCTGTACTGGAGAGTGTACGCAGTACTGCGAAGGATGCCAACTCGAGCCCGAATGGGCTCTCCTCGGGCTTCACGGCGAAGGGCAACTTTCGCGCAACCTGCAGGCCGTGTTCGCCTCACGCCCACTCGACCGCGCGTGGGTCCATATCTTTTCAAATGCCCACTTGCCACCTTGCCGACTTGCCAGCATACCATCATGCCAGCTTAATGCCTGTCATTAACACCAAAGAGGGGATAGCTCGGGGAACCTAGCAAGGAACCGGCAAGGCCAGCACTCAGCAGAGGCCACTCATAGCGCGTCACTCCCCTTTCCTCGATCACTCGATCGTGGCGCTCCTTACAATTATCAAGACCACATATAACTCGACGCGCCGCCATGGATGCATACTGATATTATCTTAATGCGATCTTAAGACGACTCATGATCAGTCAACCCTCCGCGGTATCGCCGGTGGGATGGGCAGGACGGCAGCGAGGAGAGGGGCTGATGGGCCACGCAGACACGAACTTACGTAGTAGGTATAAAAGAGCCGACTTAGACTCTCAGACGTACCTAACCTACTACATACACGGTCTTACACGGACTACGATACACTCCATACGTGCGATAAGGACAAATTCGGTAGGTTGGCCCCTTTTGGTGATAACGGCTGTAGAGCCGGGCACTCGCTTCTTTTTACAGACGGCACATACTCGTACGGTGGACGGAGGCGGCTGACCGTGTGACTGCGGTTTGTAGCGCCTAAGATAGACACCACATTTCTCTTCGTCTTAAGTAGATTACCCTATTAGCTCTCGCAACTGTCAGCCTCGCTCGCCTGCGGGGCTCACTGGTTGGTGTGACGGCGCGGTGCAAGAAAAAAAGTGCGGAGGAAGGTCGAGCCAACGCCAGCAATCCCCGTACCTGCATCCACCTGCGATATCGTGCCCTGCGTTTACCTACCTTACCTACCTACTACTATTTACAGATTATTTCTGGGTACCTACTTACCTACACACACACCCGCACACACACACACACACACACACGCCCACGCCCACGCCCATACTTACATTCACATAGAAGACATATACTCTAGTAGTCCTCACCAAAAACCATCCTCGAACATTTTAACCAGAAAGATGAGACCAAGGTGGGTTCGGTGATTCAGAAAGGAGAAGTAGGCTCTTCTCAGACCGGAAGTGGTTGCGACTTGGGGGAGAAGGACAGCGTAGCATGTTCACAGACTTCAGAAGAGAAACCTCATCGGCCACACCTGTGCCACACCATGGCAGACATCAAATCTTGGTAGAGTGGCTTATAGCAGGCCCCCTCATATCATCATCCACTTACTTCCTCCCCGTTCCAAGCATTCCTACCCAAAGCAAGGATTGAGACGATTCAGAACGGACTGGGGGAGTCGGAGCAAGAAGAGTGCACGTCGTAAGCTCCGCACAGATGCTCAGAAGCCCTACCAGCTAGGCATACCGATCAAGTGAGAAGGGGAGAGAGAGAGCGGGAAAGACAGGCAGTTGCACTGGCGCTGTGGTGCCCGGCACCTGCTCGTCCACCCCCCAACAAATTACGCGACGAGGGATTAGGTAGTAATAGTAACAGCGAGTTATCCGGAGGAGTACAAGGTACTACTGTATTCCAGAGCCGGCTTTGCCTTGGGCAGGCATCGTGGGCTTCCAAACGGATTCGATGAGTTGTTCTGTGGGTACCCCGGGCTGGCCCACCCAAGCAGGTCAAGTTACGGAGTCCACAACGCAGCCCAGTCAAGACCCCCCATCCCTTGTCCGGACATCCCGCGACAGGGAGGGGGCCTAGCCCCCCGGGACGCATGACAACACCCGCCCGATTGGGAAATTATTCTTGTCCCTCTTTAGCCGCACCATCGTCGTCTATATTTCGGTTCACATATGAAAATCGCCCAACAGCACGCCGTCCAGGCCCCAGCCGGTCCCAAGTGAATGACGCGAGCAAGCCCCTTCCATTCGTCCAGCACGAGGTGACCCTTTCCGTCCCCCACAATCACTTTGCAGAACTCGGAGTGAGGCCGCCTGGGCATTCGCAAATTTGGCATTTCCTTTATACGGTGTCGTGCCTGGGTGCCTGGCAATACTCCCTTCGATCAAAAAGCAGGGCCTCTTGAGGGGGGTTGGGGGGGTTGATGGAGATTGGAGAAACCTAGGAGGGGCAAAAAAAAAAGGTGGCTAGGAGAGACAGAGAGATCCGACTGCTCGGAGCTTTTTTTTTTGCATTGTGTTTGGTTTCCTGCTGCCTTGTCTAGTGGCTCCCTCCCAGGGATACCGGCCTTGATTCTCTTCCAGCCTCTTCGCATCGCTGCCGGGGCGTGCCGTGGCAGACGCTTGAATGGGCAATGGGAAGCGATGAACTCCCTATGCATTCCTTTATCTTCATCCTGTCAAACTCCCCCCCGGTTAGACCTATTTTGCTCGTTGTGCCTCTGACTTTGTCTCTTCCTCCTCCGCAGATCTCACTCCAAGCCATCTGGTAGGTCGGAGGCTGCAAGATCTACTACTACTGCAGGTACGTCCCTTTTGATGTGTGTTTTCGATCTAGCTCATCAGCAATGTGTTTGATGTTTCACACAGCCCCTTCTCCCTCTCCCTCCTCATAGGTCCATAAGGCTCGGCCAACCAGATATTAGCACTGCTAGGTAATCCAACCCCCCTTTCACTCCTAAGACTCGTGCGAAAACTGTAATAGTCGTCCGATTTGCAAAATTGAACACCCCCCTATTTGAAATACCAATTATTTGACCTTGAATCTGCGACTCTTTCCCTTGACCCCTGCGTCGTGCAGCCAGGTGTCATCGTAGGCATGGATGGTGATGAGTCGGAATTGTCAAATGGGAGCTCTTGGTTGGATTTGGTTGGCTGGGGCTGGCTGGTTGACAATTTCGGGCTTTGCAAGTTTACTCAGGATGAGCACTACTTTACTTACTCTACTGGATCTGAATCATCTGATATGATGCTCCTGTATTTCTACCTTGCCCTTGCATGTCACGCCAACTTGATTTTCCCCGGATTCCCAAGCTCCCAATTGCCCTGTGACTGCTATGTGCCTATGTAGCTCCTGATATTTCCCTCCCAGTACGTGCGTAGCTCGCTATTCCACACCATCTCCCTATCCCTCCTCAAAAGAGGTAACTGCTACCCCTTGTTGATCCTCTTCCACACCTCAGTCTCGGCGGCCGACAGCCGTTCACCTGCTGCCTGCACCATCTTCTTGGCCGCATCCCAAACCCCTTCCTCCCCGCCGTCGTCACCACCAGCAGGAGCACCCCCCCTGTGCCAGCCATCCCCCGGCGCTGACGCTGACGCTGACGCCCTTGATGCATTGAGGTCCTGCTGGTACCCGGGGGGGTGCGCGAAGCCGCCGACGGGAGCATCTGACCGGGCGCCGCCCGTCATCGCACCAATGGGCGTGTACACCTGTCCGTAGCTCGTGCCGGGTAGCGGCAACAGCTGGAAGGGCGTGGGCGAGGCGGCGCCCGTCGCTGCCGCGGTGCCACGCTGCTGGTGGGGCAGGCTGGGCGCCGGCACGGACATCTGCGGCGGGTACGGCGGCGCCGGGGTCGGGGCCGGCGCTGCCGTCGGCTGCGGTGGTGCGAAGCTCTCCCCAGCCCTGGGCGGTGGGGGCAGCGCCGATGTCCTGCTGGGTCCGGTGGCTCCAGGTGGGGCCGGCGCCGCTCCTGGCTGAGGGGCGGGCGGGGATGGCTGGCCGCCTAGGAATTGGGTCGGAGCGGGACCGAGGTACTGGGGCGCGTACCTACTGGCCGAAGCCGCGCCTGTCGGGGCGGGGATCGACGGCACCGCTCCCGGTTGTGCCCGGCCGTAGTCCAAGGTCCTTGTGGGCTGAGTGGTAGTGGCCGTTGGTGGTGCCCCTTGGGCGGCTATATTTGGCTCCTTCTCATCACTTGCAGCAGTCTGGGGCGTCACTCCAGATGGCTTGCTGGCGTTGATGGGACTCTTGGTGTAAATGGGGATAGGCGGCATGTTGCGTAAACGATTCCAGTTTCTGTTATCCTGAAGGGCACTCTAACAGCTGTACCTAATAGCTCAGAGTTCGAGTGGAGGAGTTTGCTGGTAAGGGTGCGGAATGTCAAACAAGTTGTGAAGGAAAGAATGATTTATGATTGCAAATCCGTGGTAAAGAATGATGCGCCATCTTCAAAAAGGACATGTGTCACTGGAGGCCTGCGAAGAATGCTCGTTGTCTTTTTAACTTCTCGTCCTTAGGTGGCGCTCGCAAAGCGGCCACTACCTTCCATACCTCGAGGGCTGAGGTATACGTCATTTAATACCGTGTGTCAAGCGACCAAATACACGGTCTTTAGGGGGCCATTATTAAAGACCATGATAGACATTTGTGCACGCTTGTCATGTAACAAGATCATACAATTTCAAAGCTCTCCGCAAACACATACGGAGTAGGACGGTCAATGATGCGTTCTCGAATCGAGCTTGATCTGAGCTCACCGTCTTGCTGGTTCATGTCGTGGAGCTAGCTGTTCACACTGGGTTTGGTGTTGGCATCCACATCTGGGGTGGGAAGCTCTGGAGCCATACGGCGCGCTAGGCCCATTTAGTCTGCCCCAAGCCTAAATTTGGTACTGGAGCTGGGAACCGTACAGATGCGGCGACAAACTCGACTTTCGACCACTGGGAATGGAGGAAATCGCAAAATTATCAATGGAACAAACCACAAGCTGACCGGCGGAACCCACCAAGGCAACCCGATCACGACGTTTCAAAGATGGTCGGGAAGGTCAGCGAACGCGTCCTCCTCCGGGAAGGTGAGTACTTCTGGCTCCTCTTTCGACTGGTAAGACAGCCTATATTTGCGAGATGGAAGGGGCAGCCGGGGCTGACCAGTGATGATTGCTTCGTGACAGGACTGGAGCGTACCGACAATGGCATGAAGCAGTCGAGCTGGCCTGATGTCACGCCAATAAACCAAAAGAACTACTACACGTATGTCTCGCCTCTATCACCTCCCAATCCATCGGGTCACGAAAGCCTAGGGCGCTGACATTTCTTTACTCTTATGGCTGTAGGGAGTATATGAAGAGAGATGACCAGATCCTGGCGCTACGTCTCCAAGGGGATGCGACTCGGGATAGGCTGGTAGAGAGAGCGAGAGATCGCGACCGCGTTCTCAGTCAACACGGCGAACTGCCACTCCCCGACCTTCCGACCGAAGACGGCGCCACCCCGACGGTGGACTTCCTTGACCCTTCCAAGATCATCGTCATCCACCCTGGCAGCCAGAACCTCCGCATTGGGTTCGCCAGCGATGCCCTCCCCAAGACTGTGCCGATGGTAGTCGCGACGAGGTGGCCGCAGACGGAGGACGAGGAGCACGAGGCACTCCCCCGCCGACAATTCGAAGCCGCGAGCCATGACGGCACGTACGGCGAGGAGTGGTCCAAGAAGTACCAGAAGATCAGCAACGATCTTAAGGTGGACATGCGCGCTAACAAGCGCAAGGTGCTGCCTAACTCCAAGGAGCTGGTTCAGAACTTCAACCGCCGGGTCAAACCCGAGGCGATCGATATGCACAACGACCCGATCCAGGTGCAGTGGACGGACGTGAAGTCGCTTGAGTCGGACTCGGTCGCATCCTGCTTCATAGGCCAGCAGGCGCAGCTCGTGCCCAATGACTCAAACCCAAAGTTCAAGCTCTGGTGGCCCATACAGTCGGGATGGCTGAACGAGGACGAGTATACCTCGGCCGAGCGGCTCTACGACGACTTGGAGACCATCTTGGACAAGGCGATCCGCCAGGAGCTGGGCCTGACGCGCAACAGCGTCTGGCCACAGTATTCATGCGTCTTCGTCATCCCGGACCTGTACGACAAGAAGTACGTCGAGGCCGCGCTGCGCTCATGCATGAACTGGTTCGAGTTCAATAAGGTCTGCTTTATCCAGGAAAGCATAGCCGCCACCTTTGGCGCGGGCTACACACAGGCGTGCGTGGTGGACGTCGGGGCGCAGAAGACGTCCATCGCCTGCGTCGAGGATGGTCTCTGCATCGAGGACTCGCGTGTGAACCTTAAGTTCGGCGGTTACGATGTGACCGAGAGCTTCATCAAGATGATGCTCTACGATAACTTCCCTTACGAGGAGATCAACCTGCGGAGGCGGTACGACTTCCTGCTCGCTGAGAACCTCAAGATACAGTATTGCACCCTCTCTCAGGAGAACATCAAGGTCGTGGAGAACACGTTCCACGTCCGGGCCCCCAACCAGACGACGCAGAAGTACAACTTCAAGATATACGACGAGGGGCTCCTCGCCGCCATGGGGCTCTACGACCCGGTCATCTTCGACAACAGCGCCAAGCTCCGCGGCAGGAGGAAGCTGATTGACAGGTCCTACAACGCCTACGACGTCGACTACCCGGACGACCCGGCCTCAGCCGCTCAATTTGCCGTCCTGGCCTACATCAAGCCCTCCATCGCGGCCGCGGCGGCGGCCAACGGCGGCGGCCCGGACGTCATGTCCACGCCAAGCAAGGAGAAGCCCCAGCCCTTCAACTACCTGGGCAGGGGGGAAGCCAACGGCACGCCGGGGACGTCCAAGGCACCCTCGCCCGCACCAGACGGCGCCAGCACCCCCGTCCCGCCGCCCTTCATCTTCGGCGCTGGGGGCAGGGACAACATCAACGGCGCGAGCAGCCCCGCCCCGAGCGGGCGCAACGGCGGCGGCGGCGGCACCCCCGCGCCGTTCAACGGGCCTGGCGCGCCGAATGGGCAGGGCGCCATGCCCCTCGCCGCTGCCGTCGCAGCAGCAGCAGCGGCGGCGGCCGGCAACAGCTTCTCCGCGGCGGAGGCGTTCTCGCGCTCGCAGAAGGCGCTCGCGGCGGAGCGGGACTCGGTCCTGCCCGTGCTGCCGCTCGACATGGCAATCATGATGTCAATCCAGAACGCGGCCAAGGGCGAGGAGAAGAAGCTGCGGGACCTCCTGGGCTCGGTCATGGTGATCGGCGGTGGGGCCAAGGTGCCCAACTTCGCGCCCTTCCTGGAGGAGAAGCTCAAGGCCCGGAGGCCGGACCTGCTGGACCGCATCCTGGTCAGCCGGAGCGCGAGGGACATGGACGAGCAGGTCGTCGTGTGGAAGGGCGCGAGCGTCTTCGCCAAGCTGCCCACCAACGACTCGTGGATCACGCCGCCCGAGTTCGAGAGGCTGCAGAGCAGGGTGCTGCACCACAAGGTTCTGTGGGCTTGGTGAGTGGGGGCTTCGAGGGTTGAGAGGGAGTGGTGGAGGGGCGGAATTTCTTTCAAGAGAGAGATGGGGGAGAGCGCGATGGAAAGATATTTTTTCTATTTTTCGCTCACTTTTTTTTTCTGCCTCCATCGCAAAACAGTGCGACTTGGAATGGCAGTTGGGCGTTTGTCCCTGTGACGTGATAGGGGGGACACCTGGGATATTGGGGATGGCCGGCGTGCTCTGATTTACGTATGGCGTATATTCACAACTATTGGGGTTTCAAAAAGAGGCTTTGAAGCTCGCGAAGATGGCTAGAAATGGCAGTAAATGGAATGAATTCTGCCCACTCGACCAAGGCACTTATTAGGTGTTACTAACAAGGCAAAGGGCAAGGGGACTGTGAGCGGTGAGACGCGCTCCATGAAGCAGATAGTTGGTAGGACTAGCCTCACTCAGTGACGAGCAGAGTACATCCAGTGACTTCCCACTGACTTTTGAGGAGAATACCTAAAGGAAGAAGAGAAGCCCAGCAGCGTAGAATGCACAGACGAACATATAGACATACCCGCTTCTTCCTCAGCAGAAGAACCATTCCCGCTGGGGGTATTTATACAATGGTGATCAGGGAGAATACGCTACTAATGAAACCGCTAGAATTGTCAGTCCTCCCCATTATGTTCCTCGTCTCAACAAACCCTCAGGCCGCACACCTCCACCCCCTTGGACTCGACCTTCGCCCGCCTGGCAAAATAACTCGCCACCACCTCCCTGGCGAAGGCGGCGTCCCCTTCGCTCCAGACATCCAAGCCCATGCGGCCGAGCGCCTCGCTGTCGACCCTCACGGTGCCGCCGGGCAGGTAGTCGTCGCCGCCATTGCCGGCGTCGCCCCTGTCACCGGGATGCAGGAGCGCGTCTTGGGGGCTGTCCCTGTACTCCTCCTCCTCTTCATCCTCGTCCTCCGCGCCGTCGTCGCTTTCGTCCGAGTCGCCGCTCTCCACAATGTCCCCCAGCACAGACAGGATCTTAGTCGTCAGCCGCCGGAAGTACACCACGATGGCGAGCTCCACCCTCGCGCGCTTCTCGTCCTCGCTCAGTCCGCCACCAACACCTGCTGCTGTCGCTGCTGCTGCTGCTGCTCCCCCTCCCCCTCCTGCTCTCCACTGTTCCTGCTCCTGACCACCGTGGTGGTGATGCCCCGGTAGCGACACAACCGACTCGGCCATCACAGGCGGGGCAGGGCGCCCACCCACACCCACACCACCGCTGCCGGTGCTCCCACGACGGCGCGGCGACGGCGCCGAGGCGAGGTCCGCCAGCAGCGCGGCGTCCCGCGCCGCCTCTTCCGCCTCCTCCGACCGCCGCTGCTCGCCCGCGCTGGCCCACCACATGAACCCGCTGTACGCGAGCGCGGCCCACGTGGTGGGCTCGACGAGCCTGTCGGCCGCGTCAGCCAGCAGGGGGTCGTCCCCGTCGCCGTCGCGCAGGACCGAGAGGCCCGAGGACGTGCCGGGGCGTGTCGTTGTCGGCGGCGGCGGCGGCAAGGGGGTGTGATGATGCTTGGTGGGGGCGGTGGTGGCCGGGGCCGGCCCCGCAACCGCCTCCTCGGGACCGTCGCCGCCCTCCGAGGTGGTGGTGGGCTTGCTGGCGGACCAGGCGGCGCCGGCCAGGCGGGCGAGCCCGGCGCGCAGGTTGCGGAAGCGGCGGAGGTCGCGCTGCGTCGCGCGCACGGGGACGCCCCTGCGCAGCTCGACCGTCGGCCAGACCTTGTCCCTGGCGGCGGCGGCGTGCGGCGGCGGGAGGGTGACCAGCACGTCCCAGAGGTCGTCCTTCATGGCGAGGATGCTGTCCGTCGTGCAGGCGACCCAGCCGGAGCCCGGCTCCTCCTGCCCGTCTGGCTGCTGCTGCTGCTGCTGTTGTTGCACGGCCTCCCTCCCGGCTGCTGAGCCCCGGCGGCGTTTCTTCGCCGCGGCGGCGGCTTGGTCCTCGTGCAGGAAGGGGATGTCGTGCACGCCGATGGTGAAGAGGGGCCTGAGGCGCTGGGAGGGCGCAGAGGGGTCGAGCAGCTCGAGCAGGGGGAGGGGGATGTTGGAGAGGACGGAGATATCGTAGACTGAGGCGGGGAGGGTTGTGTCAGCATCTAGTTGTACCACCTGAATCCGTAGTGTACAGACATACGACATACCGTAGTTGCACGCCTCATGCACCGGCGCATGCGTGGATATCAGAATGCGCTTCCGCAGCAATGCGGCTCGGTGTATGGGGAATATCAGGGGGCCGAATGTGTCCAGCAGGGACGTCAGGCTCCACGCCGGGTGGTACGGCGACAGCCTGTGTCCCGGCGGGATCAGCACGTTCGCGTCTGACGCGGACCTTTTCCTTGAGTGGCCCCTCGGCGTTGTCGGCGTCGTAGATGAGGACTGGAACGTGACGGAGGGCGAGCTGAGGGGGGAGTCCTTGAGCTGCTCGGCGTTTGCCACTTCCTGGGCCTTGTTCTTGTCCCAGTACCGCTGGAGGATCTGCATCTCCTTCCGGCTCGTGGCTAGTTGCCTGTTGGGACAAGAGGACGCATCATCACATCAGCGCATGGTACATCATGTCAAGACGATCAACGGCGAAAAAGCAAAACTCACCTGGCCATGTCCATCAACCCCTCGGCATGCCTCCACGACCGGCCCAGCCGACCGTAGCTCAGCGGTACAAGAACTCCGACGGCGATCATGCGCGCATGGCGTGTGTCCTCCTCATCCGTCGGCCTGTTGACGAATGCGCTCAAACCGGCATAGCCACCGTCGTGGATGAAGTATATTAGGTCCTCAGACACGGTATGCAAACCGGACGGCAGACTCTTGTACTCAACAACGCCCTCCAGCTCTAGGCCTGGGATGGCCTGCTTCCACGCGATCGTGTAGCCAGCTTTCACGTCAAAATCGATCAAGAACAAGGCGGAGATGGGAGGGAGGTCCGGGAGGACGGCTGGGCTCGGAGGTCGGAGGGAAAGGGGCGCCGGCCCACTGCTGCGTGGTGTCGTCATTTTTATTGTCCGTTTGCCGTTCGCCGTTTGCCGTTGTTTACTGTGGTTTTCCGAACTCGACGGGCATCCTAAGGGAATTCGGCCAATCAACTGATCCCGCCCAGATCGCGTCTGATGAAAGTGGCAGCAATAGAGCAAGTTTGGTGCTTTCCTTTCTGTTTCGCGAGAGTCGTCCGGAGGGGTTTGATGGAACAGAGAACCAAAGGTGTTCATATTACACATATTACAACGCGCCTAAAAGGGACTGCTGTGGAGTGAAATTAATGCTACCCTGGGCGTACCATTTTCGCCTTGAGATTGATTGAATCACCTCAGTTTCCCGGATAAGTTTGTTTGATACACACCGCAGCGCTCGTGAAATAGGTGCTCGTCTGAACACTACAGATTCCTGGTATACTTTCAAGCACAGTTTATCTTAGCTGTCTCGGTGTATCAACTACTACACGCTCTATACTGCGCATGCCTTTCCTAGATGTTTCAGGACAGGACACGGTACGCAGGTCTGGATGCATAGCCGTTGAAGAACCACGCATTGCTTCTCGCTCATAATTTAGGGCCCTCCTTCGACTCTTCGTGCTCCGACTTTCCATGAGCCATGGAGAAGTTTCACTTCTTCAGGACAGCAACTGCGTCACTGAACCTGCTGAGCCAGTAGGTCAGTAGTGATGCAGGATGCAGGATGAATGAGAACATTTGATAGCAATTACTGTTCTCCCTATAGGTAGGTAGGTGGTTAGGTATTGCTAGCAGGTAGTTCGCACCCCCACACCCAAAGAGCTTCCAGCGACAGCCGACAGGAGAACCCTGGTCATGGGGATGGGGAAATGGGACGAATTGAGCCTCACCGCCCGGCAGAACTTTTGCTCTCCGCCTTTTTTTTCTTTCTGGTTTCTTGCCCGCTAAGATCAAGTTTTGCGAGAGGAAAAGTGCTCTTTTAAGTCGACCATCTTATCTTCTGTGAATCCTTGCAGCCGACTGCCCAGAGAAGCGAGAAGCTCGAGATGTCGCGGAAACAAGTGTAAGCGAGCTTTGACCGAAGCTGCCTGATAATCACCACGGTCGCTAACTAACAGCTCGTTTATCTTTCAGAGATGCCCGGATCCCCGCCTTGATTCGAAATGGCCTTCAGGAGAAGAAGCGCAGCTTCTTCGTGGTCGTCGGCGACCACTCCAAGGATGTCATCGTCCACTTACATTATATAATGTCCAGCATAGATGTCAGGCAGAACAAGTCCGTTGTCTGGGCATACAAGAAGCAGCTTCTCGGCTTCACCAGCCACAGGAAAAAGAGGGAGAACAAGATCAAGAAGGAGATCAAGCGAGGTACAAGGGAGGCGAACCAGGAGGACCCGTTCGAACTCTTCGTCTCGCTTCAGAACATCCGTTATGTCTACTACAAAGAAACAGAGAAAATATTGGGCAATACCTACGGGATGGTACGGAGAAGACGCTCCCCGAGCAGCCAGTGCAAGCTGACCTGTCGAGACGCCAAGAGCTAACACCTCTTGTAGTGTATTCTGCAAGACTTCGAAAGCATCACGCCCAACATCCTGGCCCGTACCATCGAGACTGTTGAAGGTGGTGGCCTGGTAGTCCTCCTGCTGAAGGGAATGAGCAGTCTAAAGCAGCTTTACACCTTGACCATGGACGTCCACTCCCGGTACCGGACTGAAGCCTACGACGACGTCGTTGCGAGGTTCAACGAGCGGTTCATACTGTCGCTGGGCAGCTGTGAGGCTTGTCTCGTCATAGACGACGAGCTCAACGTGCTTCCCATATCCGGCGGCAAGAAGGTGAAGGCACTGCCTCCCCCTGACCTGGACGAAGACAACAGGAGCCCAGCCCAGAAGGAGCTGGAAGAGATCAAGGAGTCATTACAGGATACACAGCCAGTCGGTTCGCTTGTCAAGTTGGCTCGGACAACGGATCAAGCCAAAGCTCTCTTGACCTTCGTCGATGCGGTTTCCGAAAAGACGCTAAGGAGCACCGTCGCCCTGACCGCGGCCCGCGGTCGTGGTAAATCAGCAGCAAGTACGTCGCGTTCCCTCAAGGCTAGATACTGTGTGTGACGTGCTAACAAATCTCGCCTCCCACTCCGTTAGTGGGTGTTGCTATTGCTGCGGCTGTTGCTCATGGCTACAGCAATATATTCATCACCTCGCCCTCCCCGGAAAACCTCAAGACGCTCTTCGAGTTCGTTTTCAAAGGCTTGGACGCTCTTGACTACAAAGATCATGCCGACTACTCGATCATGCAGTCGACAAATCCAGAGTTCAACAAGGCAATTGTCCGGGTGAATATCTACAGAAATCATCGCCAGACCATCCAGTACATCAGGCCTCAAGACTCACACGTATTGGGCCAGGCAGAGCTGGTGGTCATTGATGAGGCCGCTGCGATCCCCTTGCCGTTGGTACGGAAGCTGATTGGTCCCTACCTGGTGTTCATGGCTTCAACCATCAATGGCTATGAAGGGACAGGGCGATCGCTGTCTCTCAAGCTGATCAAACAGCTGAGAGAGCAGTCGAGAGCCAGTGCTGTGGATAAGTCTGGGGATATTGAGATCGATCGGACCAGCGGCAGGACGGACAAGAACTCAGTCTTCCAGGGCGGACGATCGCTCAAGGAGATCACCCTGTCAGAGCCTATCCGTTACGGCCAAGGAGACGCGGTCGAGAAGTGGCTGAACACACTTCTGTGCCTGGATGCAACGCTTCCGAGATCCAAGATTAATACTCAAGGGTGTCCGGTGAGTAGACGTTGCACCAGGAAGGCCTAATTCATCACAACAGAGCCTGATTCACTGACTTGGGTTCAAATCCCCCTCCAGGATCCGGCGCAATGCGAGCTCCTCCAAGTGAACCGCGATACACTGTTTTCTTTCCATCCCGTCTCAGAGAGGTTCCTGCAACAGATGGTGGCGCTTTATGTCGCGAGCCACTACAAGAACACCCCGGACGATCTGCAGCTGATGAGTGACGCTCCGGCTCACAAGCTCTTTGTCCTGACACCACCTCCCACCGAGGGCACACTACCCGAGCCGCTCTGCGTCGTACAGGTCTCTCTAGAAGGCAAGATCAGCAGGCAGAGTATTCTCAACAGTCTCAGCAGGGGCCAGCGCCCAGCTGGTGACTTGATTCCCTGGCTTGTGAGCCAGCAGTTCCAAGACGATGAGTTTGCTTCCCTCTCTGGGGCCCGTGTGGTCAGGATAGCAACGAATCCCGATTACGTCTCGATGGGGTATGGCACACGAGCCCTGGAGCTTCTCGTCGACTTCTTCGAGGGGAAGTTTATCAACCTCTCAGAAGACATAGAGGACTCGATCGAGAGGAGCATGCCCAGGGTAACTGATGCCGAGCTCTCGAGGATGGCGAGCGGTAGCCTTCTTGACGATGACATCAAGGTGCGGGACATGAATGAGATGCCGCCGCTCTTTGCCTATCTGCACCAATGTCGGCCTGAGAGTTTAGATTATGTGGGTGTCAGCTATGGCCTCACGCAGCCTCTCCACAAGTTCTGGAAGCGCGCTTCTTTTGCGCCCGTGTATCTGAGGCAGACAGCCAATGATCTGACTGGGGAGCACACCTGTGTCATGCTTCGACCCCTGAAAACGGCCGAGGACCAGAGTTGGCTCGGGGCGTTTGCGAAGGACTTCCATCGCCGCTTTCTCTCTTTGCTGTCGTACCAGTTCCGCGAGTTCCCGTCTATTCTCGCACTGAGCATCGACGAGTCCGCCAATGCCGGAGCCCAGCTGGATCAGACCAACCAGTCGGCCGCTCTCACCAAAGCTGAGCTTGACAAGCTGTTGACGCCGTTCGACCACAAGAGACTGGAGTCTTATGCAAGAAATCTGCTGGACTACCACGTTGTCCTGGACCTCATACCCACTCTGGCGAACCTGTACTTTACGGGCAGCCTGAAGACCAGCATCAAGCTCACTGGGGTTCAGCAGGCCATCCTGCTAGCCATCGGCCTGCAGCGGAAGGATATCGATGCAGTGTCGGCTGAGCTGTCGCTCCCATCGTCACAGCTCCTGGCCATGTTCATCAAGATCCTAAGGAAAATTACGTCGCACTTCGAGTCGCTCGTAACCCAGGACATCGAGGCCAGCATGCCCAAGCCCGACTCGATAGGCGTCAGCCGAGAGAACGCCCTGGGCGCCCATGATGACGAACTTGTCGATAACAAGTTCGTTCCTCTGGACAAGAGCCTGGGGGAAGAGCTAGAGGAGGGAGGCGATGAAGCCCTGAAGCAGTGGCGGGCAAAACAGAAGGAGCTCATCGACTCCCTTCCGCTTGACCAGTAAGCGAGTTTAATACCTTTAGTCTCTGCTAGCAGGGGTATTAGAATTCATCGAGAAGGAACGTGAGCTGATAAATCCCATTGCAGGTACGAAGTTGAGGTTGACGACTCGGCATGGAAGGAAGCAGAAGGCCGCATCTCGAAGGCAGCACAAAACGGCCAGGCCCCTGCTCTGACCGTCAGTGTCAAGACCCACAAGTCAAAACGGAAGGCCGGCCCAACAGCAGCGGAGGTATACGAGGAGGAGCTTGGCGAGAAGCAGCGGCACAAGAAATCTAAGAAGTCGAAGAAGGACAAGGGGATCTCGTAAGCCTAGGAGGGCTTCGAGAGACAAGAAAGGCGAAGCTTCGGATCGACAGCTTCAACAGGCAATCAGGCATGGCGTAAAAATGATTAGATGATCAGACGGCGTTGGGTCTTAATGTCTGGCAATCGAATACTGTTGCAGGTTGGAATCAAGACGAACACCATTATGGCCGAATAAGCGCGGCAGCCACGTGGAGTTCATCGTAGCCCAGGTCACGGCCACTGCTGCCATCCGATGTTGCTAACAACTGATGGTGGGAGTGGTAGGCACTACCTAGGTTTTGAGGGTTTCGGCATGGACGAGGGCGACAGGAAATATGTGGGCATGTTGAGGGAGGCTTACCCAGGTATCCAGTGCCAAAATTTGTTCGGTACTGACCCATCAGGTCGAATCCTCCGTCATGGACGTCAAGTGGTTGAGATCAAGTCAGGTTAGACGACTTTCACAAAGAGGCTCGCAGCAGTGCTCTGTCGGCGGAGGTTTCAGGCTCTCACAGCTCACAGAGTGAGCAGGGGTCCAACCGTCCCAACATCATTTCCCTCAGCGCTTCAGCAGACCTCGGTAGAGGCTCCGCTCCCCAGGAGAATTTGGTGTTGGGGTGGATCCCCCACATATGGCTCGTGTCCAATCACAGAAGGGTTTTTGGTGCCATCCATCCCACCATCCCGTCCCGCCCGCTGACTTTGGGCCTTTTGTCGGCGATCTAGCGACGCAAAGCGAAAAATGGACTGGAGGTGTCGAAAAAATTAGTGGTGCGTGATCACTAGCTGGTCACTCATAAGACCTGCGAATCTTCTCCCGTGAGAACAATCATCATGACTTCTTAGACTTGTGATCGTGATCCCCCTTTGCTGCTACCTATCTCGCTCCTCTCCATATCCCTGCAGCTCTTGACAGTGATCATCCCTTACTCACTCACCAGTCAGCGGCGGCGCAAAGTGTTGATTCCTCGTTCTCCTCAACAAATCCTAAACGTTTCTCGTTTACGGTACCACGTTGAACAGAAGGAACTACGACGAACCCGCCCTCATACACGGCTGGAGCCTCCAAACAACGGCGGCCATCCTGAAGTCTCGTGCGCTAAATTTTCGAGGTTGACGTCTCTCAGCGACCGAGGCTGCCTTCCAGACCAAGAGGAGGAACCTCCAGAGTCAATCACAAAGCACAAACCAAGGAGGCCGACAAGCATCTCTACCTTACCTAGTACCTACCTACTCACGGCTACGGCGTAAGCCCCCCACATTATTAGCAGTGGGCTGGAGGAGGGGGAAAGTTTGAACACAAAACAAAAGGAAATCCCCAAACTATATCCGTACTCCCCTCTGTCGCGCGTACCTGCTTTTGGTCGGTCAACTATGGCGTTCACCACGTACCTCTACTATTTTGCCGGGGGCTACGCTGCACTGGTGGTTGCGCTCTACATGCTCTCATTCGTCTCGCACAAGGCCGGCTTCGCGGCGCGGCTGCTGGCCTCTTATGTCAGCCTGGTGGCGGCGGCCTCGTTTGGGGTGTTCGCCTCGATTGGGCTGCGCGTCCTGGGCGAGGAAGGCAGCGGGCAGTGGCTGGCGGGGCGGTTCTTCAAGCTCGTCATGATGGCGACGACGGGGGTGACGTTCGAGGTGGTGGACCCGGCCGGCCACCTAGGCAAGGTGCGGCCGGCGGTGTTCCTGGGCAACCACCAGACGGAGCTGGACGTGCTGATGCTGGGCTGCCTCTTCCCTCGGCACTGCAGCGTGACGGCCAAGTCGAGCCTGAGGCGGACGCCGGTCCTGGGCTGGTTCATGTCCTTGAGCGGGGCCATCTTCATCGACCGCAAGAACAGCAGGGACGCGAGGGACACGATGAAGGGCGCGGCCGAGGAGATTAGGAAGAGGCAGCAGTGCGTCTACATGTTCCCCGAAGGCACCCGCAGCTACGCCAGGGAGCCCATGCTGCTGCCCTTCAAGAAGGGCGCCTTCCACCTCGCCGTGCAGGCCCAGGTGCCCATCGTCCCTTGCGTTGTGGCCAACTACAGCCACGTGCTGTGGATCAAGGGGTTTGTCTTCAGGTCCGGCAAGATCCCGGTCAAAGGTTAGCACTCCCTCGCCGAGCACATTTGTACATGTTGCTCTATTCTATCATGTGTGTGTGCGGGACAGCTTGCTGACTATTTAATTCTCCGTGCTTCTCGTCAGTCCTGGAGCCCATCCCCACCACCGGCATGACCTCGGCCGACGTCGATGAGCTTACGACGCTCACGTACGACAGGATGCTCAAGGAGCTCATCGTCCTGACCGCGCAGGCCCGCGGGGAACCCATCACGATCCCGTCCAACATCGAGTCCAACGGCGTCATCAAGGCCTCTGGGGTTGACGTGAAGGCTTCTTCTTCGCCATGATGATGGCTACGCTGGACGCCAGTTTTCAAAGTGCGACCGCCAGGCACGCGAAACCTAGGCGGCGCCGAGAGTGCTATGGCGATCTCTTTCCCCGGCTGATGGCGGCTGCTGAGCAAACATGAACATGAAGAAATGAGTACGGAGACGAGACGGCAAACCAACCAACCAACCCC
>PYSP01000494.1:0-17825 GCA_003049395.1 Pseudohalonectria lignicola | reverse complement strand
CTTCTTCTTCTTCTTCTTCTTCTTCTTCTTCTTCTTCTTCTCCTCCTCCTCCTCCTCCTCCTCCTCCTCCTTCGCCCCCCCTTCCCCCTTTTTGTTTTTGATTTGCCTATCTCCCACGCAGGTCGTGTCACGCATGCGCCGACAAAAAGGACTGAACTGCAAGCTCACCAGCATCGTTTGCGATCGATTTTGTTTCCATCTCCATCTCGGTCGCGTGGGGCATCCGGAGCGAATGGACAAGAAAGAACGCGAGGAGATTGAACTCAATAAAGGTTTAGGAGTATAATAATACGATATGAGGACGGATTACACCATGCGCTGAGGGACGGCTAACAGTGTCCTTGAGATGGAATCTTTGTCGTTCAGTCTTTCAACTGACGCGTGAGGCGCTGTGGAATAGAACTGACTACAAGAGTGTGAGCGATCCTATGAGTGAAGCTTGGAGCTGCATTCCGTAGATTCAGCGACGCGTCCAGCTGCGCATGTGGAGCAGCCTATCTTAGTAGTAGGCCCGACAAGGATTATGTCTGTGGTAGCAAACAAGCGGACGGGTATCACGGGTATATCCAACGACTCTGCAGGAGCTAGCAAGAAAACGTGCGCACCATACTAGTAAGTCCTACGTACTACTAGATACGTACACACCATGAAGGAACCCATGCGAGAAATAGTAGCGGACTTCCCCAATTGGGAATGCTATTATTGTCTTTGAGAGTGACCTGTATTATCAGGTCGGTCGTCGACTGTTTATCCACGGGTTGTGACACGTTTATTGCGGGATACAGTCTGGACTCGATTAAGTGACGGGAGTGTCTTAGCGACCTAGGTAGGTAAGACATATTTATCAATCGATAAGCATGCTCTTAGAGCCGGTTAGGCGATCCTGGATTATGCGTAGCAGGCGCCTTGGGTCACTGGATTAACACGGCCTTAACACCGGCCACGGACTCGGCAGCTGTGAAGCTAACAGCCCCTATACCGCAACAGGTTGAGTTGAGAAGAAGGAAAGGAGTGCGTGGTGTGATCAATGGCGGGACTTCCTAACTAGTACAAGATGTATAAGTCGTATCGTTTGGTGCAATGGGGCAAAAATATCTAAGACGGTCGCGACAACGGTGAGATTCGAACTCACGCGCCCGAAGGCATTGGCTTTGTTATGTGAGTATTCCAAATAGCAGGCCAACGGAATAACCACTAACCGACGTTGCCATCTTGAGAAATCGTTGAAGTGTCAAGCCTGAGAGCGGACACTATGTGGATTTGGAAAAGTGGGCTCGGAATGAACGTTTTGCGCGGTGACTCAATAGTCGGGACTAGGAAAACATGGCTAAGTTCAAAACCTGGGGGGGAAGGGAGGGGGAATGATGGTTCACTGTTGGCAGCATATGCCGATGCGCTAGCTGGGTGCTAAATTCTAGCCATCACCTTTACTCCGTACACCGTAAGCGGCCGGGGAGAGGCTACTCTGGTGTCGCCCTCTTGCCTGAACTCGTTCGGCATTTTGCGCGCCGGGGAACCACCGGCGGTGTGCGCTGGAATGCTCCTGGTAATGCAGATTGTTGGAGGTGCATGGGCTCCTCGGAAGATCTATGCGGAGTTCAGCCAATGCTCTTGTGTATCGCCTGGTGGGACCCACGTTCTGGAGGCCTTGGCGGCCCGTGACAACAGCACAACTGCACAAGGTTGCATCCATCGACAGACACTAGCGGATTTGTTTTTGTGGAGAACCCAGCGTAGTGGGCTCACTCGCTCCTGTTTGCTCTATCTAACATTGTCTTTGAATCGTCCTCCTTGCCTCCCCCAGGCTGATCAGCTGTCCGTATAGAGGTGCTATCGTCCTGGCTTGTGGTAGCCTTGTCTGCTACTGTTCCAAGCCCGGTGGGGGCATCGGCAGCGCTACTCTCATCTGGAGACCCGGCAGGAGAAGTGGCGGGCACAGGTTTCTCTGTCTTCCTCCTCCTCTCTGGGTCCCCACTCAGTTCGACTGCATCAGTGGGTAAGTTTCGCAGTTCTCTTGTGGCGTCGGATTCCGCTGAGAAGTCGTCTTTCTTCCTCCCTGGGCCGCTGAGCGTGCCGGACTTGGTCGAGTTGTTTTCCTGTAAAATATTTGCTATTCTTCTCACATGCCCCTCTTCGGTTGCCGAGGCAGGGCTAACATCCCTGTCGTTCCTCACTCCATCCAAATTCAATGCGGAGCCAACCTCCTCGGTAATCTTCCGAATCTCCTCGTCGAGGTCGTCCTCGGATTCCCCATGGTCATCTGACCCACTGAGCTGGCGCTCTGCTTCTGTCTCCCCGACGACTGATCGCCAGAGCCCCTCCAGCTCATCTCGCCACCCAAGCAGGTCGGCAAGCCTGCGGACACCAGCGTCGCAGGAACCCAGCTCAACGACATCATCGGGTCGACTTCCGACTTGACTGACCGGTTCCTTATTCAGAAGAAGACGGGGGACATGAGCGGGCACGGTCTCTGGAAGGCCAGCGAATGGGTAGACCGTCAGGCTGGTGCCAATGATAATGATAAGGTCCGAAACGGATGGGACGTAGATATTGCTGCAGAACGAATCCGGCAGCGATTCCCCAAAGAACACGATATCAGGCTTGACCAGCCCATCGCACTTGTCGCAGCGGGGAACTACTTCGTCTTCCACATGCTTGCGCATGAGGTTGTCCGGGTATGGCGCAGAGCAGGCGATACAGCACTGGGTGGCGAAGCTGCCATGAGCTTCTATTATCTTGTCCGCGGGCACACCGGCTCGCCTCTCCAGGCAGTCAATGTTCTGGGTGAAGTTCATCTTGAGGAGACCCTTCTTGGCGAGCAGCGCAATGAACGCATGGGACACGGTCGGGTGGAACTTTCCGGGGTATAGCTCTTTGGCGAGATAGTAGAAAGGCTCGGGGTGACTTCGAAAGTAGGAGATATCGAATACTGCCTCTGCGTACGGTAGGTTGAGGCGGGCGAGATTGGCATACAGGCCAGTGCCGGGGGAGCGGAAGTCGGGAACTGGGCAGAGTGGTAGGTGGGTAGTAATGGTCAGCCAGGAACGGAGTGCCTCACGCTCCTGTCGGAGCTGTATGGACTGGTGGTGACATACTTCCCGCGGCGGTAGAAATGCCGGCACCAGTCAAGACCGTGACACGCCTGGCCTTCCCGGACTTGATGTAAGCTGCTACCGCCTCGAGCGACCGGGACTTGAGTGTCTGCGGGCTGATACCAAGCTCATAGGCAGACATTGAGGCGGCGATACAGGAAAGTCCGTTTTGACGAGGCGCGCTTTTCACGACGATGACGACGTATTTGGGGCACCTCTTTGCAGTAGACAGCGACTGTCTGGTCTTGAAGAGGAAGATCGAGGGAGAGTACTCGTCGGAATGTGATACTGAGGAGACAGAAACCTGAACTGTCTCAAAAGGCTTGGCAGTATTGTAAATGATATCGAAACCAGGTGCGGGGCAAGGTAGCCTTCAGCCCCACCATCAAATAGTGGGGTAGGAAGCTGGATGCCTGGAGGGAATACCTATGGCAGGAAGGGATCAGCTCGGAGTGAGTCCGAGTGAGCCATCGGGACCACAGGCAAACCACTTCAAAGTTGAGCCCAGGGAGACTAGAAAGGCTTCCGTTGTTCCACGACTCTCTCGATCTTAAGTAGAATTTAGGTCTGATAGGTACTGAGATCCGGCTCACTCCGAGCAAGTTCGAGATGTATGATTCTTTTATTAGGCAAGCCACCTATGATTTCCAGTTTGGTCGGCGACTTTATTACTAGGTAGGTAATTAGGGTACACAACCTACATAACTAGTAGGTACTAAAGATAGGAAGGTACTGGTAGTTGAGTCTATGATACTCCGTGTTCCATACAGCGAGTAGGATGGTTAAAAGCCCTGAGAGCTTTCGTGTCTTGCATTCGAGGTTCCCTGGGAATGTTGATAGTCCTATCTCAGACGTGCCTTCGAGTAGGCCAAGCTCTTGCCTCACTCCTTCGCCCTCATCCTACCATGGAGGGTCTGTTCCGTCCTCGTCCCATAGCGACTACTTTCCGGTGCTCTCGGGCGTCAAGCTTGCCAGCAGGGCCAACACACCATTGGCACTATCTCCGATCTCAACCAGCACAGTCGGTCTTCCCGTCTCGATCATGAAATGACCCAAGTCGACACAGACAACGATTACTTTCCTGGCCAAGTGCTACGCTTGGTGGACTGCAGCATATGAGGGCCGTCTCGCTGATGCTGTATGGTGTTATCTCGGCGTTGACCCAGCCATCCGACAGCATCGAAAGGCTTCCAGCGGCCGAGGCGATGTTTGCGACTCTGGCCCCCTGCTCGACTCTGCTCAGGAGGAGGCTCTGCTGGACCTTGATGGGACCAATAACGTTTGTCTTGATATGGGTGATGAGCCCCTTGGAGTAAAGGACTGATGAAGTTTCGACACACGACTAGGCGTGAATTTTTTATACCTGTGCCCCCTACTGCTTCAGGGATTTGGGATCATCAGACGGCCTGCCTGGCTAGGCGGGCCCGTTTCCTACCCTTTCTCTCGGTATCAGGTCGCTTTGCTAGATACCTCTCCCAGCCCATCCTTCCTTGCCGTCACCCTCCCCCCGCAATTAGTACCTAATAGTTTGTGATGCTGCTCCTCTAGCACCCAAAGCAGGCTCTTCGCTTTACGGAACCGAAGCATGTTGACAGCTACATCTCATTTTCCGATTCTGTATGCCTTATCTCCGCGATAGGGCTGCCACCGCACCGGGCTGGACTAGACGCACCACCGTTTTGAGCTCGTGGACACGAGGCTTTGTGGACCCGGGTTGTTCACGCAGTACCTGAGCCGGCTGGGCTAGTGAGTCGGCTGGAGAATATCTACGTCATCCAGCTTGATGGAACAGCAAGCTTTCCGACCCGAGATGGGCCCCCACCGGCGGATTCGCCTCGATAAGCTTAACGTCACAGCCGGGGTGCCTGGCTAGCTACGAGTACGACTCTAGGATGCAGGACTCGAACCCGAAGCCCTGGCTGATCTTGTCCTGCATGTCCCGGACCTTGGCAACGAAAGAGATGAGCAACGGCGGGTCCCGGATGGCTACGCCCCGCCGAGAGTGAGTGCGATTCCGGGCCGCCTGAAGGTGCCGCCTCCGAGGTGGCCCTGGCTATACTGGTACTCGTGACAGAAAGACCGTAGTGTCTATTTAAGGCGGTAATCACAGGAGGAGCTGGGTACATGTAGGACTGAAAGGTCGAGGGAACTGTAGCATGAGTGAGGACGATATCAAATTTCACAGTCTGGGCAGTGCTGCGATGGATGATGGAGTAAGTGCTATCGGCCATGTGGAAAGCGGGTGGCGCTCGGTGCCTACCTAGACCTGTGAAATGTCGTGAAACCTCGGCTGGGAAGAGAGTGAAGAAATGAGAGGGGTTGGGAGCTTGGGGCAAGATTCAATCTTGGTCTACCATAATTCGCGAAATTCATGACTCGACCTGACTAACGCGCCTCCCACCGTCATCCCCACTAAAATCAATCCGTACATGTAGCAGGTGAGGCCTGGTACTGGAATGAGCACCAATTGTTCCAACTGAACATCCCCGTCCGTCTCGCTGCCTGACCGCGATTGAAAGGCCCCGCGAACCTGAACGGGTGGCAATTTATTGCACTTCAACTGCGGTCACCCGGACTGAACTGGCTATACTCTCTGTACTGGCCCTGCACACTACCTAGCTGTCCTTGTTGTACGACACCACTGCCACGACGACCTCGAACAGGCCACAAGCGCGGATCCCGCCCTACCCCATGGCCGCGGGCGCAAGCCGCCTGGAAGGCCTCAGGTCGGCTAGCCCTTCAAGCCCAACCCCGGCGTTTAGAGATAGCGTGGTGAGTGAATAATCGGTCCGTGATTCTCGACCAGGTGGGCCAACCCTGGGTTCCTGCTGACCATTGCCTCGTACGACTAATATAGCAGGCGAGTGGCCCATTCAAGAGGCATACCTCCGAGGCACCATCGGCCACCAGGAGCGTAACCAAGCGACGAAGACTGCTCTCCGTAACGAGGACCGATGAGGCGGGCGGCACTAGAAACAGCCAGAGCACTCGTCTGACGCTGTTCTCTCCGGATGACAACAGCGAGGAAGAGGACGAGCTCTCCATAGTCTACGAGACTACCGCCGCCCCATCTGCCTCATCCGCCCCACTAGCCATGGTGTCCGCACCGGTCGGCCAACCTGCTCCGACCACTTCATCCATTCAGATGCACCCGAGGCAGTCGCACTCCTTGGCGTCCAAGCAGAAAGGTCAGCGGCACACGCCCCTCACCGCCGGGGCCAAGGAGGCGATAGCAACTGTCGTAGAGAGTCCGGCATCGGGACCTGGTCCGGCGACAGGCCCGCTGACGTCGCCAAGATCAGCCGCAGTCATGGACCAAGCTCTGGGACACAAAGTCATCTCATTCGGGACACGCTTGCTTGCGGCCCCACCACAACCCCAACCGCTTGGTGCTGAGGCGGCGGACGCGGCCGCACAGGTCAGCCTCCTCCAGGAAGAATACAATGCCGTGCGGAACAAGTTGGCGGCAGCCAAGTCCAGGCTCGAAGAACAGCTGATGTCAGACCTGTCCACGCCCGGCACGACCCCTGTGTCTTCCTTCCGCACCAGTGGCGACGGTGGCGGCGGTCTCGGCGGCGACGACGGGGCAATGCTCGCCGCCGATGAGGAAGATGCTGTTGCCAGCGCCCTTTCACGCATCAACGGCCTTGAAGTACGCCGCTCCGGCCTCATGGGCCGCCTCAACGAGGCCAAACTTGCGGAGCTCGACGCGGAGCAGCAGCGGGACTCGCGTCAGCTCCTAACAAGGATAGAGAACAAGCGCCTTTACCGTTGGTTGATGGAACTCGGGCCGACTGGTACAGCCTCCCTGCTCCGGGTATTGCTGATTGCCGCTGGTGTTGCTCCTGCTGCAGAGGACTCGGCCGAGCTGGAAACCAGCGCAGACGTGGAAGACAGGAGGGCCTGGATCAAGCGGGAGCTCGAGCGAGATATCCTGCGGGAGGGGCTGGCTGCCCCAGCCGGATCCTCTACCACCGCATCTGGCCGTCGTAGTCGCAAACCTCTGGGCCCGGGAGAAGAAGGTGGGAGGGAGGCGGCAGCTAGCCAAGCCACGAACTGCGACGATAGGCCGTCGGCATCGATGCCGATGGCCTCGTAGGCACTGGTGCGGAATTGTGCTTTTATAAGTTTGATTTTTGTTGGACCAGACTGCTGGATTGCTCTCCGTTTCCCCCCCGTAGCACAACGCAGCACAGTTTGCGTTTCCTTTCGTTGGCTGGTACCCACCCTGAACCACGATGTGCCCCCTGAACCACGATGTGGGTTGACGACAATGGCAACTGTGCTTATTAGTGATACCCTTCCGCGGACCCTTGCCCAGAACTTATCTTACCATGTATATCGTCTTGACGAGCTGTTGTCTCTGATTTTTTGGCCAACCACGGATCGGTGCGGAATCTTCAGACTGCTGTTCAGTCATCGGGTTGCTCACACGCTTTCTCCATGCTGGTTCGGGAGGACGGACCATACCTCAGGACTTGGGGCGATGGTCCACCACACGTTACCCTTGTGCGCCTCAGTCTGGCGACCTCCGTGAACATTAAAGACCCCAGCCCATCTCCGTGTCCAATTCACGGCACACTAATAACTGACACTAGCACTGAAACAAGCCCCAGAACTAACAGACATGGACACAGTATCACTCCCTTTGCTGTATCTATCTCTGAGCTGCCGACCACTGCCGGATAGCGGTACCGACCACAAGCCCGAACACCAAAAGTTCATACTGTGCAACTGCGCCGATAGCCCGACATATTCGGCGTTGGTGCTTTGTGTGACAACCAGGAAGTAGGAAGGTAATGGACCTGGAACCTACCTGAGCTCTACTGCTAGCAGGTCCCGCCAGCTGGGTTAACGTAACGATGACGTAATTGGTACTAGACCCATCTCAACCTCGGTGCCTAGGTAGGTACCACCTACCTAGGGCGAAGACCTAGGTAGTAGGTAATCTGAAATACTGACAAACACTACTAAAACCACCTGGGCAGCTTTAACTCCGGTCGAGATCACATCCTCGTCAGCAGCTCGACGAGCTTATATGGACTCATTGGCCACTTGCAGGCCTCGGCTAAGCGATCAACACCCTCCCGGGCGGATATAACCAGTACGGCTCGATTATCACGCATAGCAGCCATCCATGGGCTCACGATACGCTCATAGACGACGTTTACATCGTGGTCTGGCACACACACTTTCTCTGACTCTCTGACTCTCTGACTCGTGTGGTTCAAGATGGCAGCTAACTCCGGGGCTCTGAGGCTGCTTCTCCTCGCTGGGGGCAGGAAGTCTGGCAGTGGTGCAGCGGGGACGAAACTCCCATTACCTAAGCACCTCCTTGAGATGCCCGATGGGCGCCCGCTGTACCAGCACCAGATTGACCTGCTCCAACGCGCCTGCCCTGACGCCAACACCATCTGCATCTCCCTGGGCCGACAGCCCGTTCTCGACGGATTTCTCCAGGCCTGCCTCATAGGCAGCGAGCAGGCCAGCCGCTTCGCTACTGGAAGCGCTTGCCGCCTCTCTGTCAGTATCCAGGTTCGGGCCGTAGATGATTACAATTGGAGGCGCAAGTTCGGAGGCGTGCGCGGCTATGCACAGCGGTTTCGCCACGTCCCGCACGTGACATGGCTCGTGGTGATCTGCGACTACCCGCTGCTCCGTGACGGTCTGGTCAACATGCTTCGAGAGGCCTACAAGGCCCCGGTCACGTGCATTCTGGACTCGGAGGGCCGATGTGAGCCGTTCCTCGGGGTCTGGGGCCCCGAGGCTCTGCGGGAGCTGAGAAAGAGCTCGAGGCGGGGAGCCATTACCGAGTCTGCTGCTTCCGTCTTCCGACGGCTGAATGGGACCATGGTGGATGCCCCTGAGGGGTTCCTGATGCAGCTGATGAATGTTGATGGGGAGGCTGAATGGGGAAAGGGTTATGGGTCGTTTAAGAGAGACCTAAAGGCCTGCGGGGGGATGAAGGGTGGCGCGGCGTCTGGTGGAGCTAATAACAGCTAAATAGACAGTTCAAGGAGGAAAGGCCGACAATCTGAAAGTTCATGAGGTCCATGTCTCCTGCATCCAGCTGCTGGCATCGGGCGTGATATCTGGCCAGTATAACATCTGAGAATACGACTCATCGGTGTATATCGAGGCGTCGATGAACTGCAGGTCAAAGCTGGGCTGTGCCAGGAGCTCCTGTAGGGACGGCTCCAGCATCGCCATCCCCGCTGTTGCGTTTCGGGACTCTGAGGTAAACAGCTGTGGTCCCACCAGTCCTCCCGTGTGGCTAGGGCTGCCGTTGAGGCAGCTGGTATTACCGCTAGATGTCCCGAGAGTGCTTGGTCCGAGCGACCCTAGGTGGGCATTGCTGTGATTGATACGAGAAGGCTCTTCCCCTGGACCTAACCCTCCAGCACGCCTCGACTGTGCCTCCTGAATGGCCACTTTGATCGCGTCGATATGCTGACAGAACTCCTCAGCCGCATAACTTCCGCTGTCTTTGAGCTGCGACAAGATATCGGCAGCTGCGTCAAAATGCTCGCCGTCACTGCGATTTTCCCCACCATCCGGGAGCAGACTCGAGACGGCGAGGACAGTCGCGGCAGAGAATAGGTACTGTGTGTAGAAATAGTCGAAAGTTGCATAGGAGCCATCGATCCAAGCTTCAGTGAGGAGGTGTGCGGAGTGGCGGGCACAGCGGGTGCAAGTTTCTGCAACCGTCAGTGCCATTGTTGGAATCGAGGCCGGTGGGACCTGCGAATTGGCTTGTTTGACTTCATCTGTGTCTAGCGCGCTTTTCCTGGCCAGCACCGAACTTGGCCCCGAATCAGCCCCGGCTGGTGCCCATGAGGCTGTGTGTGTGCGAAGCACATGGAGCAATATTGGCCGGGTAGCATTGATGACGGTCTGGAGGCCGGAAACGGGTTTGGGGGGCCAGAGGAAGGAGGAAACGGAATTAGCAAAGAATTGTTGAAGTGAGAGTCATGTTCAAGAGAGAGAGAGAGAATAAACAAGAGCCATGCGTCGGCAAACGCCCGCCTACCTGGTTGAACGAAAGATGCAATGATGTCGGCTTCAGTGCCGGAGTCGGATGCGGGTCACTTGATGGTAGATTGCTGGTACTAGAGGTCATAGGGGTTCTTGACCCCAGCCTGTCGATGTGCAGATGTTCCGGCAGCTCCTCGATCCAACCCCTGAGACCCCTCAGGGCTGTCTGAACCCTCTGTGAGAGCGACTCTTGATGAGCCCTCCTGCCGTAGATAGACTGGATGATCCTCCCGGCCAAACGTGCCAGATTAACCCTGGCGACGACGTAGGCCGCATCAGCAAAGTCCCCCGCCGCGGCAGTACCCTCCAACGCCCGTTGGTCGGATGGGAGGTCGACCCGGATATCGCAGTCCTCGATGGCGTAGGGGTTGCCCAGCTTGGATGCCCACATGCGGTCAAAGGTATACGCTGTCCACCAGACCCTGCACCGGTGCTCGCGGGCCGCCACATCGCTCAGGTGCGACACAGGCACGTTGAGGTGCAGCCCCATCACAACGGAGAGCCTCAGGGCAGAGCCGGCCAGCGTGTAGGCCGAGTGGCGGCGGTTGAGGGCAAGGGAGTAGAAGGACAGGAGCAGCCTGATCTCGACCGCGTCGATCCGTGGCCGCTCGCTGACAATGCGTAGGATCCGCGTCGCCCGAGCAAAGTAGGCGATGCCGGGGAACCTCTTCCCCGCCACGCCCGCTGACCTCGTTGAGTACATCTCACCCAGGGCGAAAAGCGCCCAGAGCTTGCTCTTGAAGAGCGAGTCGCTCGACCGGCTGGGGCTCTTGAGCGTCTGCTCCAGACCTTCCAGGATGGCGCTCCTGCGAACAATGTGGTAGCAGCGACTGACAAATCTCAACGCAACGTCGACGAGGAACCGGGCGCGAGAAGGGCTGGGCCAAGAGCGGTCAGTGTCGGACAGTGTGAGCAGCAGCTCGTCGGTTGCGTAGTTGACACGGGGGATGTGGCTCTGGCGGCACCCAAAGACTGCCTGGCGAAACCGCGTGGCAAAAGCAGCGTCTGCGGCTTCACTGATCAGGATTGGGGTGTGGGGGATGTTCATGTCGAAGAACCAGGGCTGATCGTCAAGCGTTGGAACTAAAGGGGCATGGGGTCCATCGGCCTTGTCGCCATTTAGGCTGGGAGCTCCATATACGGGATCGTTTGCTGTGGCGCCATTGTTACTTGTGTCGGCTCTATCACGAAGAGGCTGCCTCGTATATCCGGAGGCGGCAGGATTACCAGTCGAAGTCGCTTGAATGCGAAGCCGTTGGTTCTCGGCCACCAGATCATCCAGATACCTGCACGCATGCGAATATATGGATTTGTAAGACACAGTAACCAAAGGAACGGTGGGTTTCCTAACTTCTCACCGGGTTCGGGAGCCGAGGCAAGATACATACCGCTGACTGACTTTGACGATCTTGTTCCGGCGAGGATATGAGCACTCAGGAGCCTTGCCGATACTGCGACAGTTGCCACAGGGGTGCCCTCCCGAGCACTTCACTTTGCGGACATGGCACCTGTTGCAACTGCGAGGACGTTGCAAGCAGGTTACTCTCGTTTGGCCATATGAAAGAAGGACCCAGATCAATCGAAGTGGATGGGGCACGGATATCAAGGGGAAAGGTGTTTACTCACGCTGTAGGCTTTGGTTTAGGTCGGGGTCGGGGTCGAGGCTGGTCCTGGGACACACTCTCGTCGACGCTGGGCGTATCGCCAGATTGATGCATCGTTATGCTCCTCGATCATGACGCTCGCGGCTCCTTGATTGAACGAATATTTTCGAGGCAGAAAAATCCCTGGAGGTTGAGGTTTGAAGCCTAGAGCCTGAACCCAGAAACGTACAGGCCGAGGTCTCGTTTGCTTTCCTGTGTCTGTTCTTTTGCCCCTTTCTGTTCACGGGCCAAGTAGGAAACCCGTCAAGCCAACCTTACGTAGTATAGCTCCTACTAGGGAAATTAGAGCCACAAGAGCCCAGTATGAGTATTTGAACGCCATCATTCGATCGACCTTCCCATGGCGCCTTGTGTGAACAGGTAGGGAGGGGTTTTAGCCCTGATAGGGACGGGTGGAAGATGACCGCAGACCGCTTGAATGGAGGCCAGAAGCTGGGATTGATCCCGCAAGCCGAGCTCGGGTCGGCAAAGGCGCCTCCTTTGCCGAAAATAACCCTGCCCATCGAATCCCCACATCAAGCAATGACATTTGATACGGTCATGCCTGCCGACTTAGTGTAGGTTCCAGGTACGTACTCCGTACTTACCGATCAAACTCCATTGGCATTGCCTAATCCGGGTTAAGCTCACGTGTTCGACAGATTTCCTCCACAATATGTCGGCATCCGTACATTTTTTGCCGACTCACCCCATTGGAGCCTTAGGGACATTGCTCTACCGAGAATTTTCTCGATCAAAGAACCGCCGCACTCGCCTCTGTATTGCCGTAAATGGGTGCAACTTCATCTCATGTAGTTCTTGGTTCTCCGAGAGCATGTGGGCGAATGCAGGTTGTCAGGGAACTTGCCCCGATGACTGCCCCGAGAGAGGCCCAGGGGCAGGGAGGGAGTTAGGAGGCGGCAGGCTCAGGGGATACAAAAGAACATGGACTCGGCCACCCCTATCAAAATCTGAGTTTGAATAGTGATAGAATCTGTTTTTTTTCATTGCTTTTCCATCTTTTGTTGACTTTGAAGCCATTCTCCATACCGACGATGGCAAACGATAGACGGTGCAATCGTCTGGCCGATGCGCCTCGACCTGACGCTAATGGACATCACCTGATAACCTCCTTTCCTAAGTCTCAACCTCTTACTGAGCCAAGGAGCTTAGAGCTTGATCTGGAGCTGTCTTCTCCGCCCACTGCCGATGCCGATGCAGTCCTCCAGCTCCCAAGGGGCCGACGATGGTTCATCCTCCTAACTCTCTGCTGGACGGCGCTCCCGTGCATGCTCACCAGCTCCTCCATATTGGCAGCGACATCTGAGGTTGCAGCAGAGCTCAACACGTCGAGCCACGCTATCAACATTGTCAACGCCGGCGTCTTCGTTGCCATGGCCCTGTGCCCCTTTATATGGCTGCCACTAAGCAATCTCGCGGGCCGCCGCACCACTCTGCTTCTCGTGGAGGCTTTGTTGTGTGCATGCTTGCTGGCCTCGGCACTGTCACCGAATATGACGTGCTTTGCCGGTTTTTGGATGCTTGGAGGCTCAACAACGCCCTTTCTTCTGGTTGCCGGGCAGACAATAGTGGCTGATGTATTCGAACCGGTAAGTAGGTTGTTCCTTGGTTGGCATGGTTCGATTAATACTCTGCGGTCTGTGTAAATCTGAGAGAGTAATGTGGGCTGACGGCGCAATTGTGCTGTCTACCCTCGGCAGACTATCCGAGGAACCGCAACAGGTATCTTTCTGGGAACCTGTGTGGGTGCGAACATGATCGGTAATTATATATGAAACCATGGGCCCTTGATGCTTTAATCACGAGTCGACCAACTTTAGGCGGTCCTACTGCTGACATTAATTTGTCCTGACATCTGATATAGCTCCCTTGATGGGTGCTGTCATTGCTTCCTTCACGACCTGGCGTGCGATATACGGAGTCTCCGCAGGTGTCACATTTGTTGCTCTGATCCTCTGCTTCTTCGTGGTGCCCAAATCAAGAGACGGACGGAACCCTGCAGAAGTCGTCTCGCGGTGGTCGAACAAGCATAACCGAAGAGGGAGGAAACAGCCACGTTGGAGAAAGGCGGACATTCTCGAGGCATTCGACCCGACTGCTGTGTTTCGACAGCTGAAGTACCCGAATGTATTATTCTCGGTAGGTGAGGCGAATCTCACCGGGTCATCCCCGTCGGCTGATTGTTGCTGTGCGATGTCTTCTGAGTGCTTACGGGGCCGGGTTGAATAGCATCTTGCCTGTGGGCTACTCGGATTCAACATGTACGCGCTTCTCAGCTCCGTGCGTCGAGTGATAAATCCCCGATTCAGCCTCACCTCTCCGCTCACCAGTGGCTTGTTCTACCTCGCCCCGGGCAGCGGCTTCATTCTTGGCAGTACCGTCGGTGGCAGGCTGTCTGACCAGATCGTGAGGCTATACATCCGCAAGCGTAACGGTGTGCGTCTCCCTCAGGATAGACTCAGAAGCGGCCTGCCGGCGGTGCTGGTGATACTGCCTGCAGGGGGCCTGGTGTACGGCTGGAGCTTGGAGCGGGAACTGGGTGGAATGCCGCTTCCGGCGATCAGCTCGTTTATTCAGGGCTTCGGGTTGATGGCCTCCTTTAGTGGGCTGAACACATATGCTTCTGGTGAGTGTAATGAGCGCAGTAACCTTGACCTTAATCGCTGCACAGAGGGTCCCGGGCCCCTGTGACTGAGACGCTGACATAATTATGACGACTCCCCAAACAGAAGTACTGCCGGGCCACAGGACGGCCGTGATCAGTAGCAAATATCTGCTTCAATATTTCTTTGCTGCTGGTAGTGTCGGCGGTATTGTTCCTATGATTGACAGTATTGGTGTCGGATGGGCATTCACGGTCTGTGAGTCTCGAATGATTTACCCCAATATCCTCACCTACCTACCTCCATCTACCTACATCGATGTTACTCCCTTGGGGCTCGAGCCTAGCTGATCTGAAGATCTGTAGGCTCTATGGCCGCTATGGTGGCGGGCGTGTTTCTTTTAGGTATAGCGTTCTACGGGTCAGAGGCTCAGGCATGGGTGGACAAGGAGAACTTGAGGAACAGCAGGGAGACACATATGTCAGACTGAGGATCGGGACTGAGATTCTAATTACTTTTGGGTTTGGTATCAAAATGACTACAATCCGAAAAGTGAGGAGCCCTGGCGTCGGTTGCAGCGGGTTCAATATATCATGAGAAGAGTGGCTTCCTTAGCCAGACCTCTGGTTTCCACGTCAGCTGCAGATAGGCTCTCTGCGTCATTAAATCCGGCTTTCCATATCGCCCACCTCTCCTTACTGAAACCCTTCCAGCCTCTACCATCATAACGAACGCCTGCCACCCCCAGGTTGTCTGGCAGTGGTTGCTGCTTTGTGGCAAGCCTCCGGAGGGCGTCGCTGGCGAAGATTATCCAAATAGAAGCGTTCTTTACAGCTGCTGTCGCTGATTTGCTGCCAGCACTAGTTGGGCCCTCCGACTGTTCTGCGGCCATCGCACCCTCCTCGAATGCACTCCGTAGCGCCCACAGGGCATATAGGGAGTAATCGAATGGGTCCTTAGGCTTGTCCACGTCTGCAAGGGCCGTCAGGCGAGCCAGGAATGCTGACCGGTTGTTGAATCTGACTTGGTCTTCTGCTGTTGCTGTAGGATCGTGGACATCTGAGAAACCGAGAGTGGCCGGTAATTAACTGACATGTCAGTATTGTGACCATGGGCATGCTCTGGGACACATACTGAGGACCGAGGACCGAGGACTGAGGACTAAGGACCAACCAAAGTTTCACGCGTCCCTTGCAACCCAGCCAAGAGTCGGAAGGTCCTTCCACAGCTCACCGGCGCCGTTGATGTTCAGCGGCTTCCCATCGGAGCTTGTGACTATGGCCTGGCGTAGCCGAACCATGAACCCAATCAGTCGATCCTGCCCCATGTGATGCGTTTGGGCGACAACCTCAAGAAGATCCCTCCAAGCATCCCAGAGAAAGTTGTCTAGCCCGTCGGCCTCAGAAGAGGTTGAAGATCGGCGCGCCATGTCAGAAAATTCCTGAACGGTCTCTATGACGTCGATATTGGCATTCGAACTAGCTAGGGCTTCTAAGAGTCGGTATGTCGGACGCTCTGAGCTCTTGTTGGCCATGGCCCAAGCAGTGCTGACTCGGATGAGAATGAGATTGAGAGGAATTTAGACGGACTGGTATCCACAGGGAGAGACAGAGGGGATGGGGATGGAATGAGAATTAATGGCAACGGAACCAGTCGACGACGTGCCTGGGCTACACAAACAATGCCTTTAACTGTTGTTACGTCAGCAGTGCCATCCATCTGGGCTTTAGTACGTACTACTGAGTATGGGAATGTTTGGTCCCTGATCCCTTTCCTGGTCTCTTCCCGTCAAGGATACCGTACGTTTNGTTAGTAGCAAGTTGTCCGTGAAGGCGTCTTCTCCAGGTGCCCAGCTTCCTATCTTCAGCCGCTGGTGCGAACCTGCTGTCGTGGCACGAGGTGAATGGGTTAGTGGGAGAGGATGAGTGGTTATAGGTGGGTTAGGTCGTCTGCTGTCCTTCGTCGAGCCGTCCTGTTGCCATGGCATATCTGATGGTCGCCTATACTGCTGCCATGTCGGGCGTTTAGTCGTCCGGGTCCGTGTATGCCTTCCTTCTTAAATGGAAGGGTAGGTTACTTATACTCGCGCCAGTCTCTTATTACATCTCTACGCGTTATAAGATCTACCTTATGCATCGGAACAGAAAGTGGTTTATTATTTCGGTGGCGTAACCGTAAAGGCATTCCTCTATTAGTACCGCGCCGATCTTATATAAGTAACTATTTAATCGAATTATTCCTATTCACAGCTATACGAGTACTTTCGCTTATACCGTTATTAACGTATTATATATTTAACGCGTATATTTACCCGGTAACGCCTTATTAACTCTTTTAAAGTATTTATTAATACCTGTTAACAGGGTCTGGTAACCTTTTTAATTTCGTTTTACCGTGGCGAGTGTTATTAATACCGCCTGATATAATCTCTTTACTAATAACTTGTTTAAGTTGGTATTCTATTTCGCCGTTATTTTTACTACTTTAATTAAGCTCGAGTTTTTAATCGTTAAGATTTACCCTATCGAGATAATATTACCGTTACTTTTTAACTTATTAATAATAATATAAATCCGCTATATATTTACTTATCCCGATTAATGATATAATTTACTAATTACTTATATTATTACTTTATTCCTGGTAAGAATTATAATATCGTGCCCGAAATATTCCGGTAATATATTTAACGCTTTACTTATAGCTGCGAGTTCAGTTGTAAACGGGTTCTATTTATCTTATATACTTAATATAATAGTTCTTAAAACTAGCTCCTCGGTAAGCTAAGTGGCTTATATAGGCCGAGTGATAATACCGATATTAATTATTTCGCTTTTAACCGATATACTCGTAATAATAACCGTTTACCCTTACCCCTTACTTCCTTTAAAGACTTTAATAATATCCTCGTCTTAAATTCGTCCTACCCGTTCCTCTTACGGGTTAAATGCGAAGGGATAAATAACCTTTAACCTTTCGATTAGTAATCTCTCGTATACGGTGGTAATCCGTTACAGCGGTAACGTGAACCGCCTTATTATCCGTGTTGAAAAATGGAAGAATTGGATCAAGGGTAGGCTTGCTAAGCTTACCAAGCCTTACTTACCCCTGACCTCAACAGTAAGGAATTTACCTTTTAGTAAATTACTCAGCCAGTTCTTACCAGATTCGGCAACCTTTTATATTGTTAAATAGCCCTCTCTTATCTCTATAGAATACACTTAGGTGCACGTGATTTAGACTTACCAGGGACTAGATAAGTCGACTTTGGTAGTGGCTTAAGTGCTAAGACTTTAATATCTCTATTAAAGTTAAGGTAAAATGGATAATTATCATTTAACTATATAGGTTATTAAGTTAACTTATATATTTATTAATTCTTATTGAAATACAGGGTCGTCAGGCCTATATTTGCAGGGGTTCTTTACTTT
>PYSP01000493.1:2444-18006 GCA_003049395.1 Pseudohalonectria lignicola | reverse complement strand
CACTGTTGAGGTCAGGGGTAAGTAAGGCTTGGCAAGCTTGGCAAGCCTACCCTTGATCCAATTCTTCCATTTTTCAACAATATGTAGATTGGCGGGCTGCATTAACAGTTGCAGCCACCAAGACTTTATATAGTAGGAAGGTTTTTACTATATATAAGGCGCTGAGTCATAAGTCACTTTATAGCCATATCAAATTGTTAATTAATTAAATCCTATAAACAACTTTTCTGAAACCACTTTGTAAGTTAAGCCCGGCCCTATAGATACATGAGCACAGACCAAGCCCTCGCCACACGCCATACCAGAAGGGCTTAGCGGAAAAGTGAGTGTTCAGTCTGAGCCACTGAGACTAGAAAGAAGAAGGATAATGAATCTATAGATCAAATTGCTCGGTTGAATACATGTTTTCTGTGACACGTACTTGTTACTAAACACAAACCCCTGATTGCTCTATTCCTCCTTGTGAAGAATAGACCTGATCGTTACACTCCCAGGAGGGCGACGTCGAGCTTCTTGGAGTATCCTCCAACCCCTTCTGACAGTGCTGCGGTACATCGATGTTCAGCCATCGCGATGTTGACCGCGGTGGACATAGCTCTAGTGAGGCGACCATTTAGGGAGCATCCTTATTGCGTATTTCGTCGCGCTGCTGCCTTCGCCGCTTTCATCACCTCGATCTCTCTGTCCACGTTGCCCTCATCAAACCGTCAAAGACATAGGCTCCAACATAACATTCAACACACACACCCCTTCACAACCACCAAGCACCATGAAGCACAAATCCTGCCCACCCATACGGTACCCCGGCCCACTCCCCCCTCCTCATCTCCCTCACGAGCTCCCTCACCGCGCCCGCTAGGTCCACGACGCCCGGGTCGTCGTCGCCGTCCTCCTCCTCGCCCTCTCTACGGCGCCGACGCCGACGCCATCGCTCGGCCGCCTCGCGCACGGCGTTCCAGAAGCCCCCCGCTAGCTCGCGCCCGTACCGGCTCGCGAGACCCCACATCGTGCCCGTGACCGACGGCACGCCCGCATACTGCAGCGCCGTAACGAACCCGAAGGGATCGTCCGCGCCCGAGACGGCCTGCCGCGTCGACCCGCACGCCATGAGCGTCACGTGGCGGGCGGCCACTTGCATGCCCGGCAATGACGACGACAACGACGATGACGATGACGATGACGAGGTGAACATATCGGCCACGGTGAAGAGCTTGAGGGTGTCGGCGTCGTCTTGCGCTGCTGCCGTGGTCGCGGGTGCGGTGGTGGTCTCCGGCGTGGACTCTTTCCCTACCGAGCTGGTGGCCGTGACCGTCAGTGGATGGTGCTTGTTGTGGTGGCCGAGTTCGATGCCGTGTTCGAGGACATTAGTTTCGCGATCGCTGACATAATGTCCGTAAAAGAGCATGGCGTCGGCACCCAGCGCAGCCTGGAAGTCGCCCGCCGAGACCTCCTTTCCGCATATCGCGTCGCCCCATTCCATGTCCTCGGCAACATCCCTGCACATGCCGTATACGGCCTTACGCTCCTGAACGTTGCTCTGCTTCTCGGGGTCCCGTTCGTACACACCCAGGACTCTGCCTCTCAGTTCTGGCCCGTCGCCACGAGTAGCAGCGCTCTGAGATCTCGCATACGTGGCATTCATGCCCCTCTCGAAGAGCGTCAGACTCGAAGAGTAAACCACCGGATGCCTGTCGATTAGCGTCGTGAATTCGTGGGGATCCCTGTTTTCGCCACCGTCGATGACGGCTGCGTGGATCGGCACTCGATGTAGAGCCCCGGTGGGACAGAGGACGAGGAGTTCGTCTTCTTTAGCTATATCCAGGATAGGATAGACCAAAGGTCTCAGTTGTAAAAGCGCCGCGGTAGACTCAGCCGCATTATCGTAGTTCAGCGGCTTTACGGCTCCGTCCACGTGCTGCTTCACCCAGTCCTCGACTTCCAAATATGTCACGCCCTCGCATTTCACGAGGAAGTACGTCTCCTTATCGTCAGGCACGATCGTCACGAAGAGATCGTCATGAACCCGGATCCAGTCCACAAACCACGTCTTCCGAGCTTGGGCCAAGGCGTTGTGTGTCTTAAGCCGGTGCAGGCGCTCCCAGTCCACCGGCTTCCCCTCCCGGAGATCGAGAATTTCTGCCAGTGTGTCGTATTGGCGCATCAGGGTGCGGTGGCGGTGCAGCTCGCGGCCGATAAACATACCATCCGCCCGTGACGCCGATTGTAGCTCCGCCTCTAGGCGGCGCTCCGTCGCGAGGAGCTCAACTAGGATAGGATTCGTATTGACAGCGTGCTGGAGATGTGGCGGAATGTTGTTGCCTATGCCAAGGAGGTCAGAGATGCTCCTAGACTTGTTGCTCTGTGTCCAGGTCCAGACCAGTTTGTTCTGCCCCCGCGCCATGAAAAGCGTGTACCCCTTTGTGATAACGTCCTCGACCTGGGCGTCCTTGCGGAGGTGCTGCTTCGCTAGGATGGCTTCGTGATGCGGCAGAGCCGACATGCCTAGACGCTCCCTATCGAGCAAAGCCTCCAGCTCGTACAGTACTTTGATAGCCTCCTCATAGGGCCGTAGAAATAGGAGGGGCGGACGGTTTCGAAGCGGCTGTGGAAGACATGGCCACGACCCGAGTAACTCGCCTACCCGCCAGAGAATGCCGACACCGAGCCAACGCCAGAGAGGCCTCATCCGTCCGTATTGCACGTTATACGCGTCGCCTTGGAACCAGTGACTGAGCAGAGAATGCTTGCTGAGGCGTCGTGATGATAGTGAGGCGGTGGCGGTGACGATATCGTCAGCATACTTAAAGTGCGTAACGGCAGCGCCAAAGTACGGCGATCGTCCTTTCCTCTCGTTAGGCTCGGAGACCCAGAGCGCCCGGTAACACACCGCCAGGTTCTGTGAAACCATTGCAGCCTGGTAATCATCCCCGACTTTGCGGAAGCCAGCCAGTGCTCTCTGATAAGCCGAAATCGACGTTTGCAGTGCGGGAAGGTCGATTCTTTGCCCTGAACAGGCATTCGTGAACAGGAGCCGGCCTCGGATTTGCTGGACTCGGCTTCTCCATGCCTTTCTTTTATCGTTAGGGAGCAGGGTGATCAATCGGCCCGAGACTTCAAGTGCAGTGTTGACCAGCGTGAAGACATTGTCGAAACCACGGAAGGAAACCTGATTCATATACGTGTCGCATACGAGAACGAGCTTCAGGATGCCCACGAAAGCTTGGTCGGGTGCAACTTCCTCCGGATCCATATAGGCCACCATCCGTTGAAGTTCGCGCTGTAGAAGCACCAACTCATGCTCGGGGTCGTCCGGGGCGGTCGTCGTCGCCTGCAAGACTTCAAAGAACGTGTCGGCGCCGAAGAAAAGCCTGCTGTGTTCCGGCATCCACTCTGTTCCTTCGCTCGAGCGCTGCTTCCAGAGGGCAGCCTTAGAAACATCGCCGAATTTTTCGTAGTGTTCGAATAGCGAATGGGCTACCATGGCCCTCTTCGCCGGAACCTCAACCCTTGGGTCGCTCATCTCCGCATACAGCCCCTCGAAAGCCAAAATCATCCAAGTTTCCAGGTCCGACGTCCGGATCAACCGTTTGATGATGAGCGGCATCTCGTAGAACCATTGAAGCGAGGAGCCCCTGAGAGCATTAAGGCGGCGAAAGTCGCGGTTTAATTCCACGCGAAAATCGTGATCATTATCGAGTTGCGCAATCTCGTAGAGTAGCAGCAGCGCTCGTATGGACCCTGCAAGATAGCCCTTCTCTTCCAAAGCCGACTTCACTTTTAGGATCCTGTCCTTAAGCCTCGCTCGCTTCGGCTTGGATCGTGGGATTTGCATCGCGGATCGCTGAAGGCTGACAAGGGCGGGCCCGGTCGAGTGGTTAAGTTTCGTGAATACCTTATCGGCCTTGAGGAGTAGAGCCAATGATTTTCGCTGCTTTCCTTCTTTGGCACGCAGATCTGCAATCTCACAAAGCGCATCTGCCCGAATAACGACCTCATCGGGTCTAACGTCGGGTCCAGACCTGGTCCAAATTTCAGGGCTCAGAAGCTCTGTCAGGAGGAACGCCTTCTTGGAAGTGATTGCCCTTTCGGCATATTCCTTCGCGAAAGACAGGGCATTCCTAAGCCATCCCTCTTTAACAGCACGGAAAAACAAATCGCTTAATAGAACCACCGAAGGCCTCGGAGCATACGCGATGTCGATTCCAGATCCAGACGCGATGCTGATGAGGCCCGCGTACAGGCAGAGCATGATCATCTAGCGACGAGACGCGTCAGACGAAAGAAGGAATCAACCCCTATGGGAGGGGAACCACGTACATGTTTTCTGCTAAACCCTGAAACGGTGAGGCCTGCAAGATGCGTCTCGTAAAGTGCCACCGCAGCCTGCAATTGATCGGAGAAGTGGACGGTGGCGGCCGCCGTTGAGAAATACAACACCATATCCGCGACCGCGTACCCTATGGGATCGGCATCTCGCTCAGACTGCGAGGTTGGATGTGACTCAAGCTCCTGGTAGCCCCGGAGAATGTAGCCTTGCTCAAGGAACATGCCCCCGATCTCGGCTCGGAGGACGTATCCATCCTGCCGCGCCTGCGCTGCCCGAAACTTGGAGAGCGCTTCGGTATACCGGCCAAGATTTCGCAACCTTCTCGCGTCTTCGAGAGACTGCATCCTCGTTGGGCTCATGCTGCGCAGTGGTTTAGCTTCAGTGAACGTCACGGGGAATGTGAAAAACTGAATGAAAACATGGAGGCGGAATGTTGCGCCGGCTTGCATGCCTCCTTTGGAAACGTTGCAGCTCGGCCTTCCATTGCTCAGGACGGAGATCGCTACCAAAAGTTCTTTGCTCCCGCCACACCCGTTTGGGCAATATTCTCACAGTACGACTAAATTGTTCTTACTTCGAGGCTTGCCCTAGAGACCCGCTGAAATATTAGCGGCTAGGGGTCCTGTTGAGTTAGTGAGTACGCACTGTAATCTGTCGGCCTAAACCAAAAGCGGCAAGCAGGGACATTTGGCACGGGCCTCCGTAGAAAACAGCAACAGTAGCACAGGCATGGGGGGTATTTTCCTTTCACAGCACAGCCCCGTCCCGAGCATCGCCCCACATCCACCAGCATATTGCGCTAGAAATATCAGCCGCAAATCCGATCTCATTTCATAAAAAGGGCAGGATGAATCCCCATAACTTCCCCCCTGCAACGGCTTCCTCCTTCCGGACTCAGCAGGTATCAAGCCTCCACCACTCGCTGTGACCCTCACGTCGTTCTTGGTATTCTCAATTATGGAACCCAACCCGACTACCGTAGCCCCGGCCGAGTTCATCGCCTTTAGAGAGATTACGCTGGAGATCGATGGCAGCGAAGAGGAACTAGGAGCCAAACGCCCCATCCAAGTCTCCGAAGATGCACCGGTTGTCCACGCGAAAGATTTCTTAAAGTGGGGCGTCCGTGTCGACGTTGCTGGCATTCGGCAGGGCACTTTCAACAGCCACCCCGCCTGCCTGCTCGTCCTCAACTTCCAGTTCCTCTTCCCCGCCACCATCGACAGTCTCAACCGGTTTTCCAAGGCCGACCTCACCGCGAGCTTCCACCCCGTCGGCAGCGCCGCAACGCTCGATGAACGCCCGCGCCGCCGTGTCAGGAAGCCCAGCCCCGACGGAGCCGAGCGGCCCACCCCGCGCCTGCGGCTCCTGTCGCCGAAGGAGATCCGGGGGCCGGCCACGCGCGTAACCGTGTCGTCCAGCCTGGAGATCTCCGCCGGCGTGAGGGCGCCCGGGGTCGCGTCGCTCGTCCAGCCCGAAGCCGGCATCGCAGCGTCGGTAGGCGTAGAATATGTGCAGAACCACGAGCTCAAGATCCTCGGTCGCAAGTGGACGAGCAAAGGGGCAAGGGACTTCAACGGCGGGTGCTGGAGCCTCGTCGAGAACTCGTCTCAGGGAGACGGAATCCCGCCGGCACTCCGGACAGCGCTGGTGGTGGAGCACGGCGGCGTGCCCATCGAGGGCACTATCAAGATCCATGCGAGGACGAAGATGGGTCTGAGTTTGTTTGGATGGCCATGGTCAGGGAAGTGCCCAATCGCGATCAGTCCGGACCTCGAATATGGGGCTGTGACTAAGATTTCGGAGTTCAACACGTTGGGAGACGAGGATTGGTCGAGACTATGCCAGTTTGATGGTAAAATTATCGTGAGTTGGCGGGCCGCGTGACTCATTGTTATTTTTCAGGGTCAGTCGCTAACCGTTCTCCTTCACGCCATAGGATTGTCAGTGGTGTGGCTGATAATAAATAAGTCAAGACCCCCCCTTTGGAACCACCCCACATTGTAACCACCCTTGTAAGCCCTCACCGTAACTTCCATAACTGTGACTGGTCATGTGACTAGTGCTTGCGTAGTAGCTCTGCCGAGGGGTTTATCTTCTTGCGCACAGCGGCTTCACTGCTGAGCTTAGACACCAATCGACATCGCGTTCTCTCCGTACGATTGCACGGTCAATTGTGTCCCCAATTGCCCTCACACACAACACCAACACATGCATGCTTTTTGTGAATCATCCCATGCGGATTATGTGGGCTACAAATAATTATCTTATCCATCTTATCAGCTGATCCATACTGAACCCCGCCAGATCTCCCCGTAATTTTTCAAGCTCTGGACATTAGCAGCCGACCTCATACCACTTCATCCTTCGCTCTTCTCGACTCCTCCAACTGGGTTTGACCAGTTGTTTAGCTGTGATAATTTCGCGCGTATCATCGGCTGAACTTCGACCTCCATTCTTCAACCTAGAACATGGCCCCCGCGGCAGATACGGCGATGACCTCTTCAGCCTACCCCACTATTTTGAGCCTACGCAAGACCCTCTGCTCCGAGGATAGCCAGCTCGCTCTCCGCTTCCGCGCCCTCTTCTCGCTAAAACACCTAGCGCAAACAAACACGGATGAGAAGTCACTGGCGGCTATCGATGCCATAGCAGCCGCTTTCACATCACCATCCGCCCTCCTCAAGCACGAGCTGGCCTACTGCCTTGGCCAGACGGCGAATTCGGCAGCGGAGTCCTACCTGAAGCGAGTCCTCGAAGACCTCAAGGAGGACCCTATGTGCCGGCATGAGGCCGCCGAGGCTCTGGGCGCGCTTGGAAACGCCGAGAGTCTCGAGGTCCTGCGCCGCTTCCGGGACCGTCCTGGCGAGGAGGCCGTGATTACGGAGACATGCGAAATTGCCATTGACAGGATAGAGTGGGAGAACTCGGAGCAAAGGAAGAAGGAAAAGCTGCAGCAGAGGCAAGCATATTCCCCGGGAATGCATCCGTGATGAACGTGGGTAGGATCTAACCTCACATACAGCAACTTTTCTTCGGTTGACCCAGCCCCCCCTATGCCCCAAGAGGATCACACCGTCGAAGAGCTTGCCGAGACTCTCATGGATACCTCGCTTCCCCTGTTCCGTCGTTACCGTGCCATGTTCGCCCTTAGAGACCTTGCCTCTCCTCCGGACCTACCAACGGCGGTGCCTGCGGTGCTTGCCCTGGCGCGGGGCCTCGAGGACGAATCCGCCCTCTTTCGGCACGAGATCGCCTTTGTGTTTGGCCAGCTGTCGCACCCAGCCTCAATTCCAGCGCTCACGGCTTCACTGAGTAACCTCCAGGAGGCCGGCATGGTCCGGCATGAGGCAGCTGAGGCACTCGGCGGCCTCGGCGAGGAGGAAGGGGTCGAGGACACATTAAAGAAGTTCCTCAACGACAAGGAGACCGTGGTGCGTGAGAGCTGCATCGTCGCACTCGACATGGCCGAATATGAGAAGAGTGGGGAGACCGAGTACGCTCTGATTCCGGAAGTTGCAAGTGCGACGGCTTAGAGTTGACGACTATGAGTCTTCTATCGTACCAGCCACAGAACTCCGCTCGGGTGTTGGGGAAAAGCACCGCCGTTTAGGGTTTTCAAAACCGTAGACTTGTATATTATGTAGGTATCGGTTTTGGCGTCATTGTCTTGGCTGTCTTTTCCATCGTTGAACAGAAGTCGCGGATAGGCTTTCTATCAATGTGCCACCAAACAGCCACGATACTGCAAAACACAACGCGACACCTAGTACACCTCAGTTGTTTTCTGCCCACCTGAATGAACACTCCATGTTAGTACAACGGGACCTAAGGTCGCACAATCCCACCCATAGTACGCCAGACCGTGCTGCGCATAATATGGTCACTCCCACCTAACACTTACCTATTCCCGCATGGGCAATTGTAAAAGATGGTTGAACCTTCATCCGCGCCACGGAGTTGGACGGCGGAGAACCTGACCTCGGTCCGCCCGCATTTTTCACAAATTTTCTGAGTCCACGCCTCGGTCTGAACCTTGGACCGATCGACCACCTTGACTGTTGACAGCTTCTGCCGAAGCGGGGATGGAAAATCTGCTGGGGTTGATTTCGTGATAATTGTCTTGGCGGCAGTATCTGATGGTCGACAACAACGACACTATGTTAGCAGCAAGCCTGTGACGGCATCACCATGCTAGCTGTTATACCCTCCCGCATCCCTCCTCTTCTTTTGCCGCCAATATCATTCTCATACCTTTGTTCTCTGCACCACAGCATTCGCAATTAAGGATGTTCTTGACACTACCCTTCGAGGAGGGGAGGAGATTACCGCAATCAGTGCAGAAGACGAGGGCTCCTATAGCTGTCATTGTGCTGCGATGGGTATTTCTTTCAAAGAAGATGGGGATAAGGGGTTTGAGATTTGCTGGTGTTGTCCTCACTTCAACATTCTCAAAAAAAAATATTTCTTATATGGCGAAGCCAATCATGGGATCCGTAGCACAGGCCAATTGTACAACTCTCGCTGTGCAACTATGTCCTGTAATGTACCTCCAGGGATTTACGCATGGGTGGGGCCCCAAGGCGCATGGTCTCCACTGCGGACAGACAGCCAATTAGGCCTCGACGAGGCTGGCACTGGGGGGCAACCTCTCTCTGTGGGAAAGAGCATAGATGCACCGAAAGAGGACCGCAAAGGCAAACGGCCTCATCGAAACTTCAGAACGAGCGCGGCCTCGCCGACTAGAACGTCTCACTAGTGGTCACATGGAAGTCCTCATTCATTTTTCATCGTTTTGTTCCCCATCCTGATAACCACCAATGCCATTGGTGGCTTCTTCCGGGGGTTACTCTTTCGCTCAGGCGATGTGCTGTTAATGGGCGTGAAAATGGCACACCAGCAGCAGGCAGACACCCTGAATAGCGCCCCAAATGGCCAGCCAAATCCCCAGTCCGGAGCTGGTACGGGAGCTTTATCAGTTCCGCAGCGCTTTGCTCGTCCTTTCACGCTGTTTGAGGCACTTCCATTCTCGCCTTTCACCTCTGTCATTCCTTTTCACCCAGGTGAGCAAGCTCAACTCACCTCGTCCCCACACTGCCTTCCGTCTTGAGCCTCGACTAACCTCAGGTGCCTACCTCAACTACTAGGTGTCATACCGTCACCTTCACTGGGATCTGGCCTTCTCGCGTCCGACATAGCAGAATCGGTCCCACGTCAAGACTACGATGCCCTCAACAGGGAAGCTGCCCAGCTGTCGGTGCCTTCGCGACGCCTAGAGCAGACGCTGGAGCAAGTCCAGCAACTACTCAGTCCCAACAGGGTAGCCGAACTGTAGGTGTCTCATGGAATTCGCATCTCGAATAGATCTGGGGCTCACCCAGTACTCTCTCTGCAGCACTTTTAGGGCAGGCCCGAAGGCTTCCCGGAACGTGAACACTCGCCCCGCCGAGAGCCTCGCAGCAGACCTCTCGCCAATCGCGAAGATGATCTTCGAATCCACAGACGTCGCATACCGATACCCAGCACCAGGCTCGGCCATCCCGCCTGAGTCAAACGGCAAACCAACCCCGTCGTCGCCTCGAGTAGTTAAGAAGTCACCTGTCGTGCGGAAATCAGAGCCTCCGAAGTTGAAAAGCCATGTTGCAGCGAACAAAGCGGCGCATGCGCAGAACGCAGCGAGGATTGAGATCAACATCCCGACTCAGGCGCCGCTCAAAGTAACCATCTCTCCGATCACCACCCAGCAGGTGAAGACTCTGTCCTCACCAACCGGCGCCCTCCCCGTTACCTCCCCAATGGCGCCCTCGGCCCCGCCAATACCCGCCGTCTCCTCCAACCCTCCAGTCTCTCCAGCCGTCTCAATACCTCCCGGATCCTCAAAGCATACGCCACAACCAGTCACAGAGGAGCGGTCAGCTCCTTTGCGAGCTACCACTTCGAAATCCCCTTCAGAAGGCCGCCTAGTGCCCCAGCCCGGTGTGATTAGGATAGACCTCCCCACGATAAAAGAGAGGGTGGACAGGGACCAGTATATCAACTTTATGGACGCCCCGGACGTAATGGATACGAGTGGCTTCAACGAGTCGCAGGATGTGTACGGTCTGGACTTGGACCAGCGCCAGAAGTCGGATGCGGCTCTAAATGATCTGCAGCGTCACTTCACCGATATCTTCATCGCAGAATCGAATCTTGGCACCCACCCAAGTGCTCGGCAGCTGGTAACCACCACGGGCGACGGAGATCCTACAATTAGTACCTCGGCTCAACAGAGGTCATACGTGCTGATCGAGAAGGCTATCGAATTGCGCTGCTTTGCCGACGTGCCGTTGGAAGACCTCTTGCGCATCCAGAAGTTGAGTGAGGGTGCTCTGAAATACGCGGAAGGCTTGGACGTCAAACTCGACGAAGGCTGGGAGGAGTCCGAGGTGATGCCCTGGGCAGCGCAATTGCCAGACGTTGACACGGGCCTCAGGGCAGCCCGCAGCTCCTTGAAGGTCATGTCTGGCGGCCGCGAGGATCGTCAGCTATATTCGGAGAATACCATCCAGCTGGCCGTTAACCTCTTGAAGAGCGTCATGGACGGCATCATTGTGCCCATTACCGAGCTCAGGCACTCGGGGCCAACAGAGAGACTGTTCCGTCTCCTGATGGGCCAGAAGAAGAGCATTGCGACGATGTTTACGAGCTGTCAGCGCCTATACTCGCTTATGGCATCTCTGATCAGCGTTATTGAGCTGCCAGAGACACTCGTGAGCGCCTTGGAGTATTTGTCGACCCGCCTGATCTTTGTCGAAAATGCGACGAGCGAGCGGGACTCTCTTCTGGGAACGCAGAAGTTCGACGGGTTACGGCTTGTCGCAATGGATATGCTGTCTCAGATCTTCCTCATGAACCCGTCACGGAGGCAAGGGATATTCGACGACATCCTCACTTCGCTAGAAAAGTTGCCCGTTGGCAAGCAGAGCGCGAGGCAGTTCAAGCTTGTTGATGGCAAAGCCATTCAACCCGTCTCGGCCCTGATCATGAGGCTGGTTCAGGCCAGCGCCGGCAGGGTCGACGACCCAAAGGCGCGAGCCCGAAGCAAAGTGATGGCATCGCTTGAGGACGAAGATGGCCAGGACGGAGAAGAGGCGCGAGCCGCTTCGCAGGCCGGTGTAACGGGGGGCAGCTCCATGCTTAGGAGTGAGGCCCAGGCAGGAGTCCAGCATACTACCGCTGTCCAGGAGCTTAAGGAGCTAGAGGCTTCGTTGGACGAGACAGCGCAGCGGAATGCGTCATATGTGACGAAGTTCATCGTCAACCGCGCGGTCAAGTCAACAAAATCGGGCGACACGCCGTATCGAAACCTTCTGGACCTCTTCGTGGAGGACTTTACCACGTGCCTTGACTCTCCGGACTGGCCCGCTGCCGAGATCCTGCTACGGGTACTCATGTTCATGATGTTGGCACTTGCGGAGGGTGAACGTACTGCGGCACCGGCGAAAAACATGGCACTGGAGCTGCTGGGGTCCATGGGGGCGGCCATCTCCAAGCTGAGGTCCCACGTCCGGAAAACGGGGATGTTGCTAGACACGACCGAGTCGGACGAGTTCAGCTCGTTGCTGTCGGAGCTGGCCACCGCCGCCCTGGAGAAGAAGTCCCGTCCGGAGCAAATGCTCGGTTGGAATGGCCCTTTCCGAGCCGTGCTGGAGCACCTTGAGGGCAGGCTCAGGGAAGACCCCCACCTGGGCAGCGCCATCTCATTCCTTGTCGTGCACTGGGCCAACAAAGTCACGACGGCCTACGACGCGTTCGAGGACGACGATGAGGAGCGGGACCATGAGTTTGGCCGCCTGGCTTACCGTCTGCGAATGATGATCCAGGACCGCAGGTGGCTTTCCAACGAGTATCGGTTCAGGCAGGTACTCCCGACCCAGGCAAAGGCGGCGTACGCCATCTCCCTTGTCCAGTCTCAGCTCTGTGACAGGTTCCCACACATCCTCAACATCCTCATGACGTCGATGGCCAGCGACCAGGCCACGGTGCGCAGCAAGAGCCTCAAGAGCATCAATCAGGTCATCGATACAGACCCTTCCATCCTGGACGGCGATTCTGCTGTTGTGCAGCTCATCCTGCAATGCTCAAGCGACTCATCCACTCAGGTCCGTGACTCGGCGCTCGGCCTGATTGGCAAGTGCATCACGCTGCGTCCTGCTCTTGAGCTCAGGATGGTGCGGACGGTGACGGACCGCTTCAGCGACACGGGAGTCGGGGTGCGGAAGCGGGCCATGAAGCTTGCCAAGGACATCTACCTCCGCAATCACGACAGGATGGTGCGGAGCCACATCGCCAGCTGCCTGCTGCATAGGATCCAGGATCCGGACGATGGGGTACGGGAACTGGCGCGCCAGATGGTGGAGGAGACGTGGATCTTCCCCTTCTACAACCTCGAGTCCTCGGCGGAGGACAAGACGTCCCTCGCGGACCACGTGGCCCTGATGGTGCAGACGGTCAAGCAGGGCAACGTTGCGGGGGTGCTCGACAAGGTGTTGCAGACGGTCCTGGCGCCGGAGTGGAAGACGGCGAGGCAGAACTTCGAGGCCTGTCGGAAGCTGGTGTCAAGCATGTTTGACATGGTTGACACGCCCGACTCGCCCGACTCGGCGGCGCCGGCGGGGAAGGATGCACTCCAGGTGCTCATGATCTTCGCCAAGGCTGACGGCAAGCTGTTCACGTTCGAGCAGATAAGGCTGCTGCGGCCGCAGATCATCAGTTTGCCCAGCAACACGACGAGCGAGGAGATAGCGGTGTCGCGGGCTGCCGTGGTGATCTACCTGCGGGTGCTGCCACAGCTCTCGAGCCAGCACCACGAGCAGTTCCTCTCAGATATACGCCAGAAGCTGCTGCCCGCCGTTACGACCGCCGGCCGGCAGCTACTGGACGACATCATCGGCTGCGTCTGGATCATCAGCGGGATCCTGGGGAACGCCAAGCCGCTGTGCTCCCTCGTAGTGTCCAGTTTGATCGGCATCCAGAAGATCCGGGCTGCAGCGCAGTCCGAGTCGTGGGACGAGAAGAGAATCCGAACGTTTGTCCGGTATGCCCTCATTGTCGGCATGATCGGCAAGCACTGCGACTTGGACCCTTTCCTGGACCAGTTCAAGGAGAAGTTTCCCAGGTGGCAGGGAACATCGGCCTCTAAGCTGATAGTGGACGTCATAGTGCCGATGGCCAGGCCGGGCATGCCCATGGATGTACGCAAGAATGCACTGGATGCCGTAGGGCTCGTATGCCAGTCGTCGCCGCGCAACTATGTGAGCCCCAATGTCTACACGACGTTCCAGGAGGTCTTCGACTCTCAGGAGCCTGCTCTCGAATCCATGGTGATGCGGTCACTAAAGGAGTTTCTCATCACGGAAGAGAAGCGGTCAGAGCAGGCGTCAGCGGCGGCGGCCACCAATGGCGAGCATCAGGGGGGCATCAGCAAGAAGGAGCTGACAGTCATGGGCGGCACCAACTATGACGATGTGGCGAGCGCGACGACGCAGCGCTTCCTCAAGGACCTCACCAGGATCGCCATGGCGACCATGGACGAACACGCGTTCCTGGCCGTCGAATTGCTGGCCAGCATCAACCGGCAGGGCCTGGTGCATCCCAAGGAGACTGGCGTGACCATGATGACGCTGGAGACGTGTCCGGTCCGCAGGATTTCGGAGCTCGCCTTCCAGGAGCACCGGCTCCTCCACGAGAAGCATGAGTCCGTCCTGGAGCGCGAGTACGCCAAGGCGCTGCAGTCCATCTTCCAGTACCAGCGCGACAACGTCGGGGACCCACGCGGGGCAACGGCAGACCCCTTCACCTCAAAGCTGCACCTCATGATGGAGGCGCTCAAGATCAGCAAGTCCAAGAACCGACAGCGGTTCCTTCAGAAGCTCTGCTCCATGATCGACTTCGACGTTGGCAAGCTGGATGTCTCACAGCGGCCCCTCCCGACACACGTCGAGTTCTCGCGCTTTGTCGTAGAGAACCTCGCCTTCTTCGACTACATGACCATCGGGGAGCTGCAGATGACCATTACGGCCCTGGAGAAGTTGGTGACGAGTACCGGAGCAAGCGTTGCGCAGGCCATCGAGTCAGACATCTTCCAGGTCCGGATCGACGGACCGGGATCCAATGCCCGTGCCAATGCCAATGCCAATGCCAATCATTCGGGCGCGCTTGCGGATGGGCATCCTGACGGAGCAAGCGGCAGCGGTGGGCCAGCCCAGCCCTTCTTCGCGCCGCCCGTCGACCAGGCGCGACTGAGGTTGCTCACGGCCAGTTCGATGATCCTGTCGGTCGTCTGGGAGGCGCGGACGTACCTGCGCAAGCTGTACAACCTCAAGGCCGAGCGGCGCGGCGAAGGGGCCAAGGGGAAGGCGCCGGCCAAGGACCTGAGCAAGGCGCCCATCAAGGTGGCGACGGTGACGGGGGACAGGTTCTGGGAGGACGTGGAGTCGGTCATGTCGTCGCTGTCGTCGGACGAGGCCATGATGTCGCAGTGCCGGGCCTTCGTCGAGCTCCTCAACGTTGACAAGGAGTTCAGGATCGCCGACGAGGACGCGGCCGAGGACGCGCTCAACAACGGCGGCGGCGACGGCGACCTGCCGGCTACCCCGAGCGGCGACGAGGACGAAGGGGCTGTCGCCGATAGCGGCCGCGGCAGGAAGCGCAAGGCCAGTAGCACGCCCGGCCAGGGGCGCAAGAAGCAGCGAGCCCGGTCTGGCTCCCAGCCCAGGAAGAGGGGCCGGCCCCGGAAGAACCCGCTCCCGGTTGAGGATGATGCCGACATGGACGCTGACGGGGACTGGGTCTGAGGGGTTCCCAATCATCTCCATGGCTCTTTCTCCCCCTTCTTCTTCTCCGCCTCCTTCTCTTTTCCCCCTCCTCGTTCTGTCCCGCCTCTTACATGTCAAGGCGCGGTGTGTATAGCTAAAACTCTTGTTCATTTTCTCTTTTCTTTTGCTCCTGTTTTCTCTCTTGCATTTGGCCTTCTTCATCTATCTATTCTTTCACATCTTCGCAATGGCGTTCACAACAATGTTCTCTCATCAGATATCAGAGGTCGTTCCTGCATATATGACGACAAATTTGGCAGGAAAACTGCTTATATCTGATTGAGGCTGAGAGCAGGGACAGCGATGCGATACACCCGAGACTTTATACCCTTCAATTATGGGCATCAACAGCACTGATTTGCTTTTGGGGGGGGGGGGGGGG
>PYSP01000492.1:0-18018 GCA_003049395.1 Pseudohalonectria lignicola | reverse complement strand
TGTGGTAACTAGCAATTCTTAGCGCATGCGCAAAGTAAAGAACCCCTGCAAATATAGGCCTGACGACCCTGTATTTCAAGAAAGCGTTAACATAATGCATAACAAATATATTAAATAAAATTAAAACAAAATAAAAAAGTTAAAGTTCTAATTATAACTTTATAAATATTTAAAATATTAAACATTTTATAAGAAATATAAATATTCTTTCTTCAGAAATTTCACTTACTAATATATATTAATTAATTCACATATCATTTCCAGGCACCTTATAAATATATCCCTCTTATAGCATCTACGCCAGCAATCCCCATCGCTATGCTGAACCCTAACCCGAGCTTATTAATTTCAGTAGCTCTTGCTGTCAACCCTCCTGGCGCAACGCCCGAGCTAGAGCTTGTCCGTACCGTGTTTGAGCCTGTCTGGGGCCTCCCAGGAGCCGTCGAGGTGGCGCAACTGAGAGTGCAGGGGAGTGCGGTGGTAAATGGGAGTGGGGCGGAGGTGCCGGTCGAGACGGGGCCGGTAAGCGTGAAGGCGGCGCTCTGGGTCTCGACGGAGACGTCGGGACGGAGAGGGCCAGCGTCCGGATTGAGGACGTCTTCCAGAATGTGAACGACGCCGTTGGCGACCAGGATGTCGGTCTGGATGACGCGGGCGGAGCCGACGAAGATGTCGTTGTTGTTGAGAGTGATGTGGAGGGGCGGTGGCTGGGGATCAGCGGCGGCCTGGCCGTGCAGAGCAGACGAGAAGTCGGACTCGTTGCGCAGCTCGGCCGAGTGGAGGACTCGGCCGGGGACGAGGTGGTACTGGAGGACGCGGGAGAGCTGCTGTCTTGACATGACCTGGAGGGCGCCGGCGACCTGCTGCATGGCTGCGTTTCGCGGGGCGAAGATGGTGACGTTGGGCGTGTCGGCGAAGCGGGGCAGGACCTCGGCAGCGTAGAGCGCACCGAGGAATGAGCTCAGGTCGCGGTAGGCCTCGCGGGCGGTCGGCTCGAGCCTCGCGGGCTGGGCGAGGATGGAGTCGACCAGGTGAACGAGGCCGCCTGAGAAGGGGATGTCGGCGGCCGAGCCGACGAGGGTGGCGCGGGTGGCCATGCCCGAGGTCAAGACGACCACGTTCCCAGGCTGCTTCGTGATCTTGACCACGGCGCCGCCCGTGACGTTGGAGTACCTGGGGTTTGTCAGCGTCGTGGGCGCCAGCAGCGAGTCGCCGACGGCAATACTGCCGATGGAGACCTGGCCCTGCAGGATGTGGTACTGCAGCAGGCTGGCAGCGTAGTCGGCGTCGCCGCGGTCCCACGCCTGGAACTTGACGAAGGCTGCGTCTGTCGGCACGATCACAGTCGCACCAGAGGCAGGGAGTTTCCCAAACACATCCGGGTACTTGTTGAGCAGGCCAATATAGGTCGACACATTCGCCTGTTTCGAGAGCACCGTGGCCAAGTCCTCTGCCTGTGCCCTGACGGCGGCCGGGGCTAACGCGACAACCGCGAGGGAAGCGGCTGCGGCGAGCCGCATACCACACTGGCCAAGTCCACCCCTTTCCGTTCCGAACATCGTGTGTCGTCTTCTGCAACTGTCGTGGCTCTTCTGGCGGCTCTGTTGGCAGGCTCTGCTGACAGGCTCTGCTGACGGCCTCTCTGTCGAGCCGACAAGTTGGCAGTGCAACAGATGAGGAGGAGATGACTGTTGCACGATGGTGGATGATGGTGGGTGATGTGAAACCCGTGGGTGAGAGGGACGGTCTCTTTAAGGGCGGTTAATAAAATCTATAGCCCCCATCAACCCATCCCCAGCAATCTTGAAATCGTCGACTTGGATTGGGGGTAAGTGTGGGAGGGGTTTGGATTCCTTCCGTCCCATCCATGTCTTCTTTCACATCTCCCCCTCCCTTCACTCCTTTCCGCTGACCCCTGCCATCTTCCTATCCACTCTGCCGGGAGGTTTCCTCGAATCACCGTAAATGTTGATTGGTTGGATTTTCATCCGTGAGCGATGCACAGCGCTGTCGTTACGCAAAACTGTGCGTGGTAAATATCCTCCTCGTTGTGTCTCTTCGCTTTGTTTGGTTGGTGTGCCCACCCTTCTGCGTGCGATTCAAAATTACGGATCCGTACGCCGTCAGGGACCCATCTGAGCCGACTGCAAGTTAGGGTAGGGGGGAGGGATGTTGGGATGTTGGGCTGATAGCTGAAATTTTATCGAAATGAGAATGTCACCCAAGCATGCAGGCACTCACCCCAGCGGGCCAGTGCTCAGCGCACACCAGTGCTCACTGCTTACCAGCCCCGCCATACGTAATATCGTAGTTACGAGCGGACGAGTTGGTGTGGCCGTTTCGCCGCCGTTTGGGGGCTACCCTTGCCCATAGTCATTCTGCGCAAGATCCTAATCCGTACTGCGAGTACAGCAGCACCTATTTGCGGCCGCCCCCACTATTCTGGGTTGGGGATTTCTCAGGACTCAGCTCAGGAGTCAAGTCTAGGTAGGTACGCAGTAAGTCCTTACTCGACACTCACTCATTCAATATCGTGATCGCTTATCCTAGACAACCATGAACTAGCGCGTCAACTTGACACTTTCTACGAATTACAAATGATACGTCTAATCGATCCTGTCTCGTGCAACTTCACTAGTCATACCCAGCACTGTGTCGAGCTTTTTGCTAATTATCTGAGGGTTTGGACTTTAGAGCTAGCTTGCTAGATTCGCCTCTCTTTTTTTTTGTTTCTTTGTTTCTTTCTCCCCCCCCTTCTTCTTTTCTCTTTTTATAATTGCTTCGTCCTCGAACAACTGACTACACTAGCGTGCCAAGGAACTAAACGTCTTTATGGGCCGAAGTTTACCCTGACTAGAGCTTTCTACCATCGGTTTAGCCCCGACACATTACTACGTAGCGCTTTGATCACTTAGTCGTGGGCGAGTTAGGCGAGTCGAGTAGGTCGCTTCTCCCTTGCTGCTTTCTGAGTAGGAACTACAGAATATCCTATACGACCTTCCTCCCCCCGGCATCTAGATGCTCGACGACAGGCTGAGTGGTCAGCAGGAACAATTAAACCTCGCTTTACAGCTCAGGGTCCTAAAGTTATTTGCTGGGCTGTAACTGGCTCTGCCTGCTGAGGGCTTCTAGATGGTTCGAAAAGTCGATGAGGCATCTCGGCCAGGTAGCGTCCCCTTGTCAATTTCTCCGTGTTGCCATCAAGCTCGGGTGGCCTCTTATCCTAGTATACTTTTGAAAACCTCAAGCAGTAATATCTCCGGTCCCTCACAACCATAAAGGAGACGTACAAGGCAACACTAGCAGACAAGGATGTCTCCACATGTTTGCTATAACTGAGGCTAACCGTATACAGTCGTTTGTCTGTACGACCTATGTGTTTGGATACCTGCCGGTATGTAGCTCCCTTATCCCCATAGACTCCTCCTGTACGAGACTCTCTGAGTCCAAAGTTGCCAGCCCAACTCAGTTGTAGCTCACATGAACGTGGTCCCTAGCGAGATATGCCTGGTGGTTAGACGACGGTCCTTGTGACGTGACCAGTTATTCAAGTGAATACCCAGTGGAAACTCACCAGTGGTTTTGTGTTACATCGCCGCGGTCCTCCATGGTTCTCCACGAGGTCCATGCATTGACGGCGTCCTGGCTGGGGTTCCAGATCCGCTGGCCCCAAATGACATACTTGAGATTCAGAGCGCCTCTATTATTCATGACCCACTCTGCAATCTGGCGACCGGAAAGTGTGGCGGTCTAGGGAGGAGAAGGGGGAGCAGCACAGGGGTGGTCCCAAAGTCAAAGTCAGCAGGTTGAAAGTGGAAGGGGAGTATTTAGGTAGGTAGGTAGGTAGGTAGGCACTAGGAGAGGCATGTATAGAGGTAACTAGAGTGGAGGTGTCCGGGCAGGAAGCTAGGTAGTGTCATCAGTAGGTGCAAACGGCGATGTCTTGATTACTCACACCACCGGCGTCGGAGCACATCATGTCAGTGGCCTTGCCGCAGCAGTGGTCGCTGCCCGATCCGCAGGTGCAGTCCCTCGTGCAATAAATTTGACGGACACGGCCGGGCCAGGCCGCCACAATCTTCTTGGCCCCGTCGACAGCAACCTGCTTGCAGGCCCCGACAGCAGGGATGGCCGGGGCGCCGTAGCCGCCGAATCCTGTGCCACCCGCGGAACAGCACTTGAAGGCGGCAGGGCCGGGACATTGGTTGGAGACGGAGGTGCCCGCGCAATCCGAGGTCCAGCGGCAGTTGCCACCGGAACCGCAGGCCGGCTTGCTGCAGCACCGAATGTCAGCCGCGTCGGCCGGGCAGGCCCCAGTGATGGTCGTGCCGCCAGATGCGGAGCAGCTGGCCGTGGAGATGCAGACCCCCGCAGAGCCACCGGACCCGTAGCAAGGCTCATTCACCGCAGCGCTGACCAGGCCGACCAGGCCTGCCAGCGAGACGGCTGACCCCAGGATGGAGTGGGCTTTCATTTCAACGAGACGAGGGCGGCTGGTGGGAAGCACGGAGACTGAGACTGATACTGAGACTGAGAGAGAGGTATGAGTATGAGGGGATGAGGGTAGGTAAAGGCGAGATTGGTTGGTAGACAGTCAGTGTCCGGCAGTGAATAATGATGAAGACTCGAGGGGCACTCGAGGGGTGTCCTCCATGCTCGTATTTATATCCCCCCGGGGCGTATAGGCATTAGACTATCAAGCCTATGATCTGCCTGCTTGGGTTGTTTGGCTTGCCTGGGTTGCATTCTTATCGTTGCCTAGCCGCGAAAGGACTTTGCCAGGTTCCTCTTTCGACTTCCCAATGCAGGCAAGCAAGAGTCCAACGAACAGTCCGGCCGTAAGATACGCAGCAGAGCCGATGATGATCCGGCACGACTGACACCAAGCGAGGCTTATCCGTAGAAGCTTGAGAGGCGTGAAGAAGGGGGTTCCATGCTTGGATTATTTGCTTGGCCAACTGCATCGTGAATTCGCAATGGGTGTGCTCTGCCTCGCGGGTGCTGTACCATTTTGGACTATCGATCGAGAGAACAGGTGCTGGAGGTGGGAGGCCGCATCCTTTTGGTGTGATTGGTCCACCCCTAAGATTGGCGGAGGCGGATGGTAGCATCGGTCGCTCGTCGGTGGGAGCTCCCGCAAAAAGCCGCACATGCCAACTCGTCGAACTGCCGTTCTCGTCCACAGCTCGGCTTGGCTTCGTCACCCAAGCCTTTCCAGCCATGCAGACCATGCCAAATAAAAATAGGTCCACCCCATTGTCACTGTCCTTGCCCTCCCCCTTTCACGGGCGGTGCGCCGTGGCGATGTCAAAAAAGGGCCATAGTTAGAGTGTGCTTCCACGTACCACATAATTACAACACAACTGCCAACTAATTACTGCCTATTAGTATATGTGATGACCGAACGACTTTGTCAGGCCAGTGGAGCTCTCTAGGCCAAGCATCAGGCTTCTTTCTGCCCTTGGTTGTCGCTGCTGTGCGTGGCGCAACCTGCTAGTTCCCATTTAAGAACATCAGAACTTTCGATTCCCCTCGTCGTAAGGAAGAAGGATGGCCGTGCGGGGAGTTATTTTCAAGGGGAGGGGGAACACCAGGATCGGCCATGACTTCCCGAGCCATAATTACCCCCACTAGTTAGTCAGGAACTAGGAGAACCAGCAGAATCGATCCCAAAACATCGACCGAGAGGTCGCCCACTCGGCGATATGCCCTACCTCAGTGTGACAAGGGCGAGGGTCTGCCCCGAGTTCCGAGGTCCGTCCAAAATGTTGGACGGATGCTTCCACATTTTGCCAATCATTTTGCACACGTTCAGCCGTGGTACCTGTATTGGTCCGGTGAGCAAACGAACCATGACAATTAATGTGGTGTATGGGTGGCTGCGCTGGCTGGGTGCTTTGGAGAGAGGACTCGGAGGAGATGCAAAGGGGGATTGATGACCTCTAATTATGCTACAGACTTGGGTGGGACCATTACCGTGTGCTTTCAACCAGGTAAATCTCTGCATGTCCTGGTCCTATATAGGCCACGGCCACAAGCTGGAGCGATATATAGTCACCTTCCTCTTCCCAGTACGGCGCCTGAGGCTAAACAATCCGACGCCCTGGAGTCTGGTCACTTGCTGTGCAGGCGTTCCCTCATCGGGAGCCGAACACCCATGCCCGCCACTTCCCACGTCCCCCAGGAGTCCACACCCGGACAGCTTGGAAGAGGGATGCACGGGTGCTTGGTCTCCTGCTTCAAAAGACAAGGACCGGTAGCGCAAAAAGACAAGTGCCCGCAAAGACATAGTCCCTCGTCACGTGTTGTAGCGCCCCCCGAGCGTAGACTGTAGGAGAATGTGGCACATTTCCTCGGAGCTCTGCACTACTCAGCGGCAGCCATCAACGAAGTTGATCGGTGAGGAGTCGTGGGAACTAATTATAGGGCATGGAGAGGGAGCCGCCAAACAGGTCTGCGTGTACGTACATAGTGCGGCCTCTGAACGGGCCTGACCTGTTGCTCTAGTCCATCTCGTTCAACAACCTAGTCAGTGGGGCCGACACCGAACTCGTCGCTCTCGTAGAGAGAACCGATGAGAACTCCCCTATGTTCCGCCACCAGCCCAATAAGTTGCTGGCCAATATCTCTGAGCTCGTTATACTGTTCGAGCAGCTCAGTGCGAGTGTGGGAGACCCCGCCAGCTGGCTCTTTCCCTGTTCTTGTTCTTCCTGTTGACCTGACACTGGGTGTCCAAGACCATAGCCAAGTGGTCAGTTTCCGCCATCATGGAGCCAAAAGAGTGATGATGGGTAACTTACTGATGTTGCTCGTCCTCTTGGGCTATTGTCGAAACACCATGAGCAGGCCGCTGACCAGGCTGCTGCGCAACCTCATGACATGCTTCATGGGTGTTACTGCTGCGAGTCAAATCGTTGAACTCTCCGTGCTGCAAACCAAATACTCGATGAGTTGAGTCCGTGGCTGCAACGGTGGAAGTCGGCGAAAACCACAGGCATGGAAAGGATTGCCATATACGGCTCACCACTCACCAGTCCCTGAATCAAGTCCAAGAAGTCGTCCTGAGCAAGGAATTGTGTGTCTCGTGTAAGCCGTGTATGTCGTGTTAGTTGTGTGTCAGATGGACTCAAACTCTCAGTCGTGCGAGCCGGCGACGGCACGTCGTAATCACAGCCCCTAGGTAGATGGAAAGATACTAGATATATCGCACGAATTTGACGATATATGAGACATGACAAGAATCTGACCACCAGGCGGCTCGTAATTACTCCACGCCACACAAGACAACGACACTGGTGGAATTTGGCTACTTACAAGTCGCTGGTTCTGCTGACGTGAAAAGCAGGAGACATCTATCTGGTAGCTTGATGTTACATCCGAGGCTTCGATGACGACAACGATGATGGAGTCACCAAGGCGGCTGCGACTGACGGGGCCCCAATGGAGGTCCGATGGCACTGAGACGCGGCCACCGCCTTCACCGTCTTCCTGCTGGCCTCCTCCGGTGCTGTCTCTGGCCAACTTGAGCCCCTGTATGGCCGTCTGGGCCTGGCGGAACAGGGATCGAACATCCGCAGTCGTTCCGGCCTCCTCGCCAAAGCCGGCAGCAATGAGTCGCTCCATTGCACTGTCGAGTGTCGAGCTGAGAGAAGACAGCCCCAACATCTTCGCAATCTCGGTTGGACACACCGCATCGGATGCAGGGGTTGTCATTATGCCATAGGCGCCATCGCGTGGCGGTTGATGCGTGATGGAGCCTGGTTGTTTGTTTGTCCTTGGTTGACGCAACCGAATTTTGAACAAATGGGTGCTGTTCGGAGTACGTCAACTAGCGTGCGCCTATCGTCGCGTGGTTCGTGACACGGACCATGGCGATTGCACGGGCAATTGGCGAGCACCTGGCAAGTAACCAAGCCGATAAGTTGGGGGGCTTCGCTTTTGTCGGTCTTCCCGTCTTCTCTCCAACAGGCAAGCCGACAACACGGAGGTAATCGCCAGCCTACGAACATGAATGGCACAAATGAAGCATGAAAGAATTCAGACCCCAATCTGGTCAAATGCCTACATCCCTCAGTATCATCTAGCTAATGATCTTCGTACATAACATGTAGGGGTTAACGGTCCAAGCACCTGGTAATGGTATACCTACCTAATCCGTACAACCTGGGTAGGTATTGTGCCAACCTGGGATACCGAAGTGGCTCTGATTCCTCCTCCTGCACCGATCAATGTTAATGAGTTGTCGATGAGTATCGGGAGCATCACCTTTCCATATGGATAAACTTACTGATTCGTCGACGTTTGAATTCAGCGAGTGAGAAACTCCCCGGGCCAAAATGATGTAAGTCCTGTATCCTTGTGTGACCTCCCATACGTAACAGCTCACCTACCCGATTGACTAAGGACGGCCATGACCGATACCGCTTTTGTTGTCACCGCGTGCAAAATATCAGAGCACCTCTAGGCCCGAGCCAGCTTATTTCGGTCGTGTGGCTTTGGTCGAAATTGCTCGAGCTGTCTATGCGGAAGCCCACCAAGGCCATACAACCGGGAGCGCCTTATGCTCATCCCGTACGTTCGTCGGCCCTTTCTGCTTGGGCCGTGTTTTTCTGTAAGCCCACCTCTTGGCGATTTTGGCTGTGGCCGTCCCTCAGACGACGTCGTTGCTATCTTGAGCCCCATCACTGGGCCGTCCGAACAGGTCGCTGAGGCTGAGTTTCCGACCGATTGCTTGCATGGCAGGGCCGACGGACTCCTCGGCCACGGGGACCATGGAGGAGGCGTGATCAGCGCCGGCAATGCTCTCCCCGGCGGCGCGCACGCGGGACCAGTGCTGCTGGATGATGGCTGCGTTAGTCTCGCGGGTGTCGTCCTCGTCGGCGTGTATCCACAGGCCGATGACCTTGGGGTCTGCCCTGTCCGGGGTCGTTGTGAGCGAGGCTGCTGGCGTCGCGGCACCTTCTTCGAGGTTGAGGATCACGAGCTGGGTGGTGACCTCACAATGGCTCACCACGGCTAGGTCTATGGCCACGTTTTCCAGGCCGTGGCGGTTCAGGACAAAGACGCAGCTGCGGGGCAGGCTGACCCGGTTGCCGCTGGGTCCGGTGACGATCGTCGGCTCCTGCTCGCACATAAACATGGTCCCCTGTATGTCCGACTTGTCCCACTCCTGGGTGGCGGGGTCGAAGGTGTAGATGACGGCGTTGGCTGCGATGGATGCGATGGAGCGGATGCTCGGCAGGTAGCGCTGCAGGACGCTGAAATTGAGCTCCGTGTTCGTCCGATGGGGTATCTGAGGTGCCGAAGGCGGTCCTCGCGTCTCCATGTAGTGCGCCGCGTCGGACTCGTAGTCGGAGGCCGCGGCGGTCCTCGCGCCGTGGTGGCCGGTTCCCGCCCCGCCGCTGGCATTTTGGCGATGTCGAGACTTGCGTGGTGTCGAACGGTTCCCGTTGGGCATTTTCGCCGGCCACTTAGAAAAGCTGGCTAATCGGGCAGTTTTTCCTGGCATTCAAGGAGAGGGCTCGGTTAGCTGTCCTACGCGGAATAATCGTACATGAGTGAAGTAAGAGCTATTGCGTTGACATGGCAGTCCGGCCGTCAACAGGGGGAAACGGTAGGCAGTGACCTACCTACTTACGTAGCAAGCTTGCAGAATCGGGATTTGGGGGTAACCGTCCTTTGAGTCTGTCGTTGAAAAGACTAGGCCTAGCCCCAATGCTCGGCCAGTTTCCATGCTGTGGGCGAAGTTATCGTGACCCACTGCCATGTTGACCAATCAAAATCCACACCTCTCTTCGCCCGCAAACTGTCCCTCATCCACGCCCCATAAATATATGAGCACAGATATTTGGCCAAGTCCCCTACTCGGAATTACGTAACCCCTGGTTTCGGGCTACTAGCACGTTTCCCCTACATTGGACGAGTTATTCCACGGGTGCGGATGACGTAGTACGAAATTAGTCTGAGCCAGTGAGACGAGGTAATGCGTACGCAGTTAACCGTATTGCGTAGGGATCCATACCGTGTGTGAAAGGTCCCGCTCAGATAAAGCTCGCTTGGAGGGGCTTAACGTGGCTGTGCGGTCTGGTGCCCGAATCTCCGATTCTCAATACGATACGCAAGATGGGGAATTAAGTTCAAGTCGTCAAGTTCAAGATCAACTAACCTGAAGTCACCACCAATACCTGGAACCGGACCGATCGAGCCATCAACCACGTGTCAGTCCTCCATATCAGCCGCAACCGTGGTGGGGCTGGCGAGCAGACTTGAAGGATGAGCGCGTCTCTGATCCAGGCGCCAACCCTAAACTGCCAGCCGTTCCCAAAGCTCCCGCCCCCTCAAAACCCACTATTGCGACTTATCTTGACGACAGCCTGTTCCGTACTCGGAGGTCTACCTCCGTACCGATCGAGGTGACTTTTAACTTCCCATCCTGAGCAATTGCTTCTCTCGGGACATACCGATCGGTCGGCGACCAGCGGAGCGAGCACGACGCCTGCACTTACGGAACTTAAGGAACTTGAGGAACTCCCTGAAGGCCTTGATAGGGTTGCGGGCTTATGGCCACCATGGGGTCGAACTCCGGCACCGAACCGCCTGCCGATCGGACGAATTCGGACGGTGGCGGGGATGATAATTTGATTTCGAGCCTACAGTCGCTCCACCGCGCCGTGTATTCCCGTCGCTCCGAGTACGTCCGCCCACACAGAATCCGGGTCAAGGTCGGCTCCTGGAACGTGGCCGCCTGTCCTGGAACGGACAAGGACCTCGCCAGCTGGTTCGTCTCCGGCAAGGGCATTGACAGACGACTCGCAACTCTCGACATATCCCGCAATCCGGCAATCGAGCGAGAGGAGACGGCCGACAGCCTCGACGACGACCCCAACGCGGTCCGGCTGGTTGGCGGCGACAAGATCGGCCTGTACGTCCTCGGATTGCAGGAGGTCGAGGACCTCAACGTCGCGACCCAATACGTGACCAGGGTCGTCTACGCAGATGCCGGCCTCTCTGCCACGGACAGATGGAAGATGGCCCTTGAAACCGCCCTCCCGCCCGGTTACGTGTCTGTCGCCTCGGAGCAGCTCTCGGGGTTGTTACTGCTGATATACGCCGCCCCGGACGTGGCATCCTCGATCGACAATGTGAGCACCTGCTCCGTCGGCACTGGCTTCGGCACTGGCCTCCTCGGATACCTGGGGAACAAAGGCGCCGTCTCTGCGCGCATTGTGCTCGGAGAGACTACGAGGATGTCCTTTGTCAACTGCCACCTCGCCAGCGGCCACGACGCGGCGTACCTGGAGCGCAGGGTCTGGGATGTGGGGCAAATCCTTAGCCGTACGCAGTTCAAGCCCGTCTCCCACCACGCCGCACCACTGGAAGGCAGCGAGCCCGAGAAGATCGGCGACGAGGACTTCGTGTTCTGGTTCGGTGACCTGAATTTTCGGCTTGACGGATTACCAGGCGACGACATCCGGCGGTTGCTGATGCTCCACACTAGGGGCGAGTACGACATTAGCAAGAAGCTGGGCACCGGGGAGTCCCTCGACGGTGAAGACGCCATTGTTCTACGACGGTCGTCATCAGACACCGGTAGCACGAGCACCGACGAGGAAGAGGGGGATAACAGGGGCGGGGGCGAGGGCAAGGGCAACCGCCTACAGCAGGCGAGCTCGGCATCGGCCTCTGACCCAAGCAGCGGCGCCGCTGATGTCGACGATTCTACGGTTCCCCTGCCGGACCCAGACGAATTCCTGCCAGATCCTTCAGACGATCCGACATCGTTGCAGGCGACCCTCGACTCGCTGCTCCCACATGACCAGCTCCGGCGGCTGATGAAGGAGGGCAAAGTCTTCCACGAAGGCTGGCGGGAAGGCCCCATCACCTTCCTCCCCTCCTACAAATACGACGTGGGGACGGTTGGGTTATTCGATACTAGTGATAAGAAGAGGGCCCCGAGCTGGTGCGACCGCATCCTTTACAGAACCAGGCGAGACAAGGACGAACATGACAGGAAAGTCAAGGATGCGAATGACGCCCGGAAGAGGGATGAGGAGATGAAGTCGAGAGGCATCGATCAGGCGGCGGATGAAGACGACGACATCCTGTTCGACTACGACCCGGACAACGATGGCGACGAGCAGCAGCCGTCCAGGATCGCCCCGGCCCCTCTCTTCAACTACGACGAATATGACGAAGAAGCTGACGACGGCGGTGGGGAGCCGCAGGATGTGACGACAAAGGACGGGCTCAATGACCGCATCCATCTCAACATCTACGCGGCCCACCAACGGATCCAGTCCTCGGACCACAAGCCGATCATCTCCGTTTTCACCCTGGACTACGACGCCACGGTGCCGGAGCTGAAGGCCAAGGTTCACTCCGAGGTCGCACGAGAGTTGGATCGGGCCGAGAACGAGGGGAGGCCGGCCATAACCATCGTAGTTGAGAGGATGGACCGGGAAAAGGAGTCGTTTGCTGCCGCCGCCTCCTTCGCCTCATATGCCTCATCTGCCTCATCCTTCGGCTCAAACGCAGCGATGAGGTCTGCGCACACGCATGGTCACGATACGTCGGAGGGTGAGGCTGTTGACTTTGGCCAGGTCTCGTACCTGCGGAAGAAGACGGCGTCGATGACGATCGCGAACACCGGGCGCGTATCGGCGACTTTCTCCTTTGTGGAGAAGCCGACGACAGAGGATCACAGCGGCAGCACTGGTGGCAAGGAGGGGAGTCTGATGCCGCAGTGGCTGACGACCTCTTTCGTCCGCACGGACCTCGGCGAACAGGTTGGAGAGGGAGAATCCGTGGGCCTGGGGAGGGAGGTCACCCTAGAGCCGGGGGATACGGTGAAGGCCTTGGTAGACATCCTGGTGGACGACGTCGGCCAGGTCACCAAGCTGAACCATGGCCAGGCCAGCCTCGACGAGGTCCTGGTCCTCCGGGTGGAACAGGGGCGAGATCACTTCATCCCCTTGCGGGCAGCGTGGGTTCCGACGTGTGTGGGACGCTCCGTCGAGGAACTGATACGGGTGCCGGATGGCGGGATCAGGGCGTTCATCAGCAGCCTGTCAGAGAGGGGGGCGAAGAGCAAGAGGGCAGGGTCGGTCGGCTCGATACCTTACGACCTGGAAGTGCGCTGCGCGGCACCGAAGGAGTTGTTTAAGCTCACAGAGGCTGTCGAGACTCTGACGGAGCGGGTCTTGGCCGACGAGCAGATGCTGGAAAGCTGCAAGCTCCCAAGGGACAGCCCAGGCTGGCCGTTTGTGGAGAGGGCAGACCCGCGGCCTGTCTTGACAGCGGCCGTCATAGACATGCTGGATCGGGACAAGCTGATCGCCAACGCCTTCGACCCGGAGACACCATCGGCGGAGAGGCTGGAGGCGGTGACCGAGGCGCTTGTCCTATTTCTACGTGGACTCACCGACGGGATCATCACCATACCTCTCTGGTCGCGCATCGAACAAGAGCCACTCCCCTCCCTTGCCGCCAGGGGCAGCGGCAGTGGTGTGTTGTTGAGCCATCGGCAGGACGAGGATGATAAGACAGCCATCCTCGACATCCTGGCGTCGGCCCCGAACCACAACATCGCGTTTGTCTTCCTCATGACGACGCTGGCTAAGGTCCTCGCCGAGCTCTCTCCGCTCAGCAAGGCCAACGTGGAGGCACTTCGGGCATCGTCACTGCCATGGGCTTCGTCGCCGTCGTCGTCCTCAGGGCGCTCTCCGGTGGCGGTCGTTGCCCGGCGGTCTTTGAGCTTCCGACGCAGCGGGCCGACGGGGGCGGGGGGAGTGGCGACGGCGGATGCTCTGGCTGCGCTGGAGAAGAGGCATGCGAAGGAGCGTCGTTTCGCGGAGATCTTGGCCAAGGCCGGGGTGTGTAGGGCGCCTGTGGCCACTGCTGTCAAGGACAAGGAAAGAAAAGCGGCAGAGGACAAGCAACGCGCGTTGCTCGAGTTATTTCTGCGGCGGTCGAGGGAAGAACTGCTGCTGTAGAGGCTCGGTTGCCGGTGAATGACGATGACAACATGACGATGGCAGCATGAAGATGAAGATGAGGATGTCGATGATGACGGCTGCTGCCGTTCATTAGGATCCTTAAAGTCCACGCATGCTTCACAGGAGTGGTTCACTGCCTGTCGCGGCTCGACACGGCAGGGCAAATGATGGCATTGTATAACATAATGACACACGAATGGAACGAGTGTTCACCGTCTTGATCACCATCTATTCGGCCGACGTCTCACCGGCCCAGGGAGCTGCAGTGGACCGCACTGGGTCGGACTGGCCCGGACATCCTCCAGAGCTTGCAATAGGCACTTCGGTATTGACGCGGACCGCCCTCTGCTGACTACCTACCTATCGATGTTCAACAGCCAGATGCCAGCGGATGTACCAACAGTCTCTTTCTCCTTCAATCCATTCTTGTCCATTCCAGGTCCACCACCTCTTGATCTTCTCATCCGTCCGCAGGCGGTTGGTTTCGATGCACACTTGAGCTGTCGCCACTAGGGAGGCGTCCGGATCTCTGAGCCACGGTGACATGCAGAGTGGCGGCGGTTGCGATATTCCTGCCCATGTCTGGCTAAAACAAGTTTCGAGAGGCCACTCTTCCAAATATTGGTAGGTACCTGCCTCTAGACACCTTGCATTTTACGCGAGCGTACCTACCTACCTGGTAACCTACCTAGGAACCCACCTACGCGCCTGTCCGCCATCTGGGAAGGTGCCGCATCAACCCTCTCGTCCTTACCTATCTTGGTAGACACCTACCTACCCATCTAGGGTTTTCCTCCCGCCCTCGGATGGGCGTAGGTAATGGAGTTCCATCCCAAAGGCAGGCTCTCACGCAATCGAGTGGTGACTGACTGAAAGATGTACTCATCGAAGTGGTGAATGGACGGCCGAGGTGCGGGAAGATCGGATATCCGATCTGTCAAGAACCCAGTGTCCACTTTCTTTCTATCACTTGCTCCCTGGACAAGGCTGAGTGAGTCATTTGGTGGGGGTTGCTTTTCTTTCCCCTCCTCCTCTTTGTCCAGCTTACTTAATTGCTCTCTGCGCATTTACTTCTGCTCTTTTACTTCGATTCTCTCGTGTTTCTCTAACCCACCATCCTTGCTCTTCTTCTAATTGCCTGTTCTCCCCTCCAGTTGCGTCTTCTTCTCATTCTTCCATCCGCCTGCGACACTATTTGCTATGCCATCTCTTGCTGAATACGCCGATATCCGTTCAGAATCGGCCGAGCAGTCCTCCTGTTTCTTGTCCCCTTTGGCAGTCTAAGAAATCGATTAATACTGCTTCTTTACTCTTTCACACCCTCTCGGGATAGCTCTCATCCCATACACGCTTGCCAGTGCATCTTCCTCCATGATCGGGACTCGGGAACCATAGGTCGGGTGGCACCTCACGGATCGTACATCAGGCATCACGTATCACATACACCCCCCAGGCCTCAGACCTTAGCCCGTTTACTCCGGTCTGTCCCGGCACCACCAATCGGAATGTCGTGGTCTTCGGGGCGTGACCTTCTTCGGGCGGCCAAGATGAACTCACTGAAGTCCAGATACGAGAGGTCTGGCCAGCACGAGATGCCCGACCAGGGCATGGTGCTATTCTACCACGGGGAGCCGCTTTTCTCAGCCCCAACCCCTTCTCGCTTCCTGATGTCGCTCAAGAACAATCTGGACAGCGAAAGGGAGGCGATAGAGCGGAGAGGCAGAGAGGCCTTCAACTATCTGTATCGTCTGCAGCCCGAGCAGCTGAAGGAGAGGCCCCGCGTGTCGGATCACCTCCGCGACTGCGACTTCAACTCGAGGGCAAAGAGTCGACTGTCAACCGAGGTCAGCCGCGACGACATTATGGAGGCTGAGTACGTCGATGGTGGTGGCGGTGATTGTGATTGTGATGGCGAAGGCGATGGCGATGGCGATGGGCTCGAGGGCACATACCGAATTTCCGACCTCGGGGTTGGGCCCGAGGAGAAGATGATGAAGGAGGAGGAGGAGGAGCAGGAGGAGATCACGTGCCAGTGGATTCTCTCCCAAGACGATGGAGACAATTGGGGCGACAGTCTCGATGGGAATGCTTGGTCTTTGGATATGGGCACTGTGACAGATGCCACGGGATCGACGGCCATCAGTGGCGGAGGGTCCTGCGCGGTCAAATGGTAGTAGGCCTGATTCAGCAGTCTGCCCTCTCCAAATGCCGCCAACCAACACTCCCTTCCGTGCATCCCCTGCTATTTTTTGCTTTCATTTTTTGCCCTCCATTTTTTTCTCTTCTTTTCTCAAGGCATCGTGCTGTCACTGGGGACGATATGGAGAGTTGTGATTGCTCACCCGTCTACCGACCTGTCTATCTATAAATAAAAGTACCCCCTAGTCGATACCTATCCCAGTCGACACCTTAAAAAAACCCTCACCGCCATTCCCACCACCCATAAAGATTATTGATTTTCTCGACTAAAAATCAAGATATCGCTGTCAAAATGGGTATGCCCCTTCTCAAGTTAAAAAATGAAGCAATATACAGAAGCTGAAATCACCAAGGTCATTAAGGCCGTCGGAAACGGCTAGTCAATCAAGAGAGAGAGAGAGAGAGAGTTTATTTAACATCTGTAAGTCGAAATCTACTCGAGATCTCTGCCTTCCGAGGGGCATAAGACGTGCTAGCGACTACCGAGCAGCTACGTATAAGGAAATAGCGCTTGTGAGCAAAGTAATAAAGAGAAATACAGAGTAAAACGAGGAATAGCTAGCATGTCTTACTTGAGGGCGGCTCGCCCCTTTGCGTACATAGTCTTTAAGCTGCATTCCCGCCCCTTATAGGTTTAAAGCTAGTGCTCAGTTATTAGTTTTCCTACTAATTGCGGCTGTTTTAAGCGTTTATATAGGGTTAAGCTCCTTAGGTCAGGGCTAGGTGCGCGGTGCATAGTATAAATCATAAGTATAGTATATATTATCTACTGTACTATAAGGGGATTAGTTATTTAGAGGTTTTTAAGCCTTTATATAAGTTTATTAGTTTATATATTTAAATGCCCGCTGGTATTCCTTTCTTCCAGGAGTAGATTAAATTAAGGGCTTTAAGAATCTCTACGTTACTAATAAGGGGATCGACGGAGATATTAACAAGTACGTTAATAAGTAGCTTATAATGAAGATTAAGCTAGAGATAGCCTTTAAAACCACATTTTATAAAACTCTCCTTAACATTTAATGTTGCGGCTGTTAGAGGGGGTGCCCCTGGCAATAGGAGTTAATGGCCTGAGCTACCAGGTAACAGCCCGCACTGACCCCTGGTCAGTGCATAAGGGCTGTTGTTAGAAAACTCCGTAACGGCCATATAGAAATTAATAAACATATTATACGCTTTTCTACCTATTTTTATTTTGTATTACTTCCCTTGTAATTGACATAACAAGTGGTAGTAACTCTTTGCTGTGTAAAGGAACTAGATCTTATGCCAGATCACTAGAAAACTAATTAACCAGCTTTATAAGTACCTGGTATCTTCGGAGACTAGTTTTCTGCTTGTAAAACCCCCGTAACATAGTAAACTTTAAGTAGCCACGCCTATATAATTCAGATTCTAATCTACCTAACGATAGGTAACTTAGCCGTAAAGAATTAGATTAAGAGAATAGTGGTGAACTTAAGTAATTATTATTTAAAAGAGAAGATTAATTTATAAACGTATCCTTATTTAAAGTTATAACCCCTTAATTAATCTGTAGATAATTTAACTTCTTATAATATAAATTAGATGGTAAGGAGTAATTTAAACGACCTTGAAGAGGCTCCTTTAACCCGTAAAGGTAAAGAAAAGGCACGCTAATCGTCCCCCGATTCCCTAAACGATAGTAACGACGCCCGCCGTGAGCGGCGAGATTAGAGAGGCGCGTCTGTCACTTTCAAATCGGAAGACGAGGATTAAGGTTTTGTTGAAAAATGGAAGAATTGGATCAAGGGTAGGCTTGCCAAGCTTGCCAAGCCTTACTTACCCCTGACCTCAACAGTGA
>PYSP01000491.1:0-18040 GCA_003049395.1 Pseudohalonectria lignicola | reverse complement strand
GAATTAGAAGACATGGGAGGGAGAAAGAAGTGAAGTGATCGGCAAGAGTCGTCAACAGGCTGGCCCACTACTAGCAAGCATGGCCTGTCTGCATTGGTTTGTGTTCGGCTGCTTCAGGGACCAATCTGTGGTCTTGATGCTCGGGCGACCTGGTTCCGCCTGATGGGCTTCGACTGCTCGCTCTTCAGCTTGGGATGCTCGGTCTCTCTCGTCGTGTCGCACGTATTTGAGTGTTCCACTAGTCCACTGTTCCGCTCACGCGAGAGTGAGATTGCGATGCGAGGATTATCGTCTTGAGTGCGAAGTCCGTGGTACGTACGGGGAATGCTTTCTTTGCTTTGTTATTATTGTGGTAATGGTGGGAACTTACGCCGTACTGCGTACTTCACAAACGACTCATTCTGGCTGGTTTAGAAACGCGAATGCGGGCTCATATGGTACGTACACCATAAGATCAAGACGCCGCTCTCCCCGCGTCGGTAGCTTATTACTCCTTTCATTAGTCCCCGTTCAAGTACCGCGCTAGGAATAGGTGAGCTGAAGCCTGTGATCTTCCTTCCATCACGTTCATAGCGAATGTGGCTGGCCGCTGAGTGGCCAGCCACACGCATGGCTGTGTTCCCCGCAGCCCAAAAGTTGCGTACGTAGTACTAGCCGTAGTCGTAGAACTTGCAGTCACTTCTTGCTGATCAATCGGATCAAATCTGGTCGCCATCCACCTCTCGGCTCTACAAGATCTACAAGAGGTGAGCTCGGAGTCGATCGCGAGAGGGCAGATGGCGAATAAAATGGCGTGGACGGCGAACTAGGGGGAATTGCTGTGGAGGCAGGCCGTCACCCTCATCGACTCTGCCTAGCATATGAAGCTGCCACTCGGACTGCGCGGACGGCGAAGCCAAGGACTATCTCACCCCCAGGAAATCAACCCCTCAATATCATCCATAGGATCAGACGAAGTGACAGCAAAGAACAGATTAGGGAGAAACCCGATAATCCGTAGCTGTGATCATAATTGCCCCCGAAATTGGGTTGCTCAAATTGGAAGCTCCTTATCTGTGTTAACCACTCCGTGCTAGTCGTACGCTTGAAGGATGACCTTTGGACAAAGCAGAACGCAAAAAGAAAAGACTCTAGAATTCTCCCTAGTCTGGGACTGTGGGCATTTGGCGGCAAGGACGGGATGGAATTGGCAGGGCAGATCTTGTGACGTTTCGTAAGGCTGAGTCGCAATACCTATCCGTACATTCGGTTGCGAGTCTTTGGTACCGCAATGACTGGAATGCACCAACTGTCCTCTGGGGTGTGGGTGGTAGTGTACCTCAGCTGATATACTGTGTGCACCCACCCCCCCTCCTCTACGCTAGACAGGAGTACGTACCTATTAGTACCAGCTTCAGGCCGCTGAGATGGTGAGATTGTGACCCCCCTGTACATATACGCTTTATAGTAGAATGTTCGAGGACTGTTGATATTGATAAAATTTATCGGCGGGGACGAGGGATAGACGCGTTAGTGCTTGGTGAGAACTTAACTTTAGAACCGCCGTCTCAGGCCATTAAGAGGCCTTGTGGGCTGGGGAAAGATGATACAATCATCAAAGGGATAAATACTTGACCCAAAATGCTCGGCACAGCACGATCGTTGAATCACGGGGTTTTCTTTTGGGGTTTTTTGTAGATGTTGGAAATTGGAAGCGGTCATCGGGAGGATAGGACTTTACAAGGTACTGAGGGAAAAAAAAAGACTAGCCTATCCATAGGTGTTTTTCCTGTCAACGAGAGCCGAACTACTAACCTGCTGGGACGACCTCTCAGGAGCGGCTGGCAGGCGCCGGATGGTGTGTCTTGTATCCCGTACAGCTACAAAGGTGACCAACCGCTGGTCGTTACAGGGGCTTATCATCACTGGCGTGCTGTTTGAGTCGTGATGCTAATGATGTTGGCGTTTCTCCTTCTGTACGGGACTTGTGCAAGGCGCTTGGGGACTGCCTGCAGGGTGTGTCTGGCAAGACTGCATGTGGTGCTCCTGTTTGCTAGGTGCTTGATGCCCCACCTGAGGTTCTGTGTTACCAAATGCCCGCCATTGGCCAGCGCCTCTCCTCAGCACCCCGTCATTTTAATCTTCATCGTAGCATTGAGGCCTTCCACCTTCGTCCTGCTTGGAGCCGGAGACATTGAACATCTTTTGACTCTTCGGGAACTTTTGTTTACCGCAGAAGAGTAACTAGCGTCTCCGTTGAAAACCAGGATGTCACTACATAGTATATGAGTTAGGACCTACCGATTTTAATCAAAGCACACGAGTTAATAGTCTGTTGGATTAGTTGACCAGTGAATTCTGGCTATTGGGCTACAAAACGAGGTAGGAGATGCGCCCACGGAAAGTACCTAGGTAGGAGGGCTCGGCCAGGCTGTACAGGCTGTAATTCCGTGGTGGCTGCCCACATAGCTCGTGTTCACGTAATCCGTACAGAGTTTTTTTGGGTGCATACCTGGTCTGCATGCGTCTGCACGTTGATGGAGAAAGCTCCACGTAGCTGGTCAACGCCTTGCGGTAACCCTTGGCCCTTGCATTCTCGAATTCCATTCCCTTCGTGTCGTTGGTGGTTTGTGGGTTCTAGTAGTATCATGATGTATTCGTATCTGACCCGAAACTAACGGTTCCAACAAATCCCTGGCCAGTCTGGATATCTGGTGTTTGGCGCCCTGCACAAGTCCCGTACATGAATGCATGATGAGATGGGGATAATCACTGGTCCTTGGCCACCGCCGGCCGGGATGAATGAAGCTGGAGGCGCCGGCCGGGCCGCGGGGTCGCAAGGCGGAGTTGGTTGTCCTGGTCTTCCATTCTGGATGGACTGCGTTGGTGGCTGATGAATGTCTCATATCGAATGCTCAAAGGCCCATACCCGGAACCTGCCGCTGCCAACGGATAGTTTTGAGTGCAGAGGCTCTCGTGGCGCACTCTTAGCAATACGTACTACGTAGTTGTTTTTGCCAACCTTCCCCTCTGAAATTTGAACACCCTACTCCTATCTCTCTCACATTCCCCAAGTAGCCCTTGCCCAGTGCGTTCGCATGCAGTCACACCGGGAAGAGATACCGAAGAGAGGAGGGAGGGATTTGAGAAGGGACGCCTCGAGACTTCGAGAGAACCGGACGGAAAATGCCTTCCCAGACCCAGTCAAGCCGGGCTTTCTATTTGTGAACCCAAAAAATCTCGCGCGGCACAGCGTCAAGGCGCGCCCCGCTGCAGCGAATGGTAAATTGGGGCTCCCTTTACAGATGTTCATTTTTGGAGGTGTGCCTTCTGTTGTTTACCATTTAGAGAGCCCTCAGTAGGCATGAAGGGTACGTATTGCAGTATGCGCTTCTGCGCTGGTATACTTGTATTTGCTTAGAAATGATAGATCCGCAGCTCCGAACTGCCCCGAGATTGCCTCCCGTAGTTCGTAGAACGGATGTGAGAGTGAATTGGGCGATATTTCGAAGTCGGGCAAACTTGACCAGCGGCCGTTATTTTTTGGGGGCTGCCCGGGTTTCTGGACTGTGGGTATCCATCGTTCACCTCAGATTGGGCATTGTCAAGCTCGGTCTACCCGCATCTGTCCCCGACTAAGTCCGCTTATTCAGAAAACCATTCTTGGAACCTCTATTGTCGGCCAAACAGCCGAGAGCAACTCCTCCTCGCTTCTTGAACCCAAGCCTTATAGGCCGCCGGTGAAGCAGTGAAATGACGGGGGTTACGAATAGACAGATAGAAGCGATGAGTACTAGAGCAGATTCAGTCCTGCCTGGCACAAAATGAGTTCCTGTCCATGTTCAAGGTCACCTGCTTGGCGGCTTGGGTAAGCAGGCAGGGAATTTTGAACCAAGCACTCGCACTTTTGGCTCACATTGCATTGTGACGGGGCGGATAGGCAAATCCCACGAATAGTCTACTCCCGCTCTAGAGGCTAGGGGAGAGTGAAGACTGAAAAAAAACCACGAGATGATTATCTCAGACATCGGCTGCGGACTCGCGGTGCGGTTTCGTACCGATTAGCTATACTGCGCATCTTGGCATCCCTTAGGCGGGGTGTGGAGAGATTCTCGAAGAATGTTTCCTATTGCGGCGATGTCTTGGTTGTGGAGAGACCCCGCTAATGGTGTCAATTAGCACACCGCTTCCAGTGAATCGAGTGCTCCTACCTACGGCTGCACGGCTTGGACGAAGATCGAAGTTACTACAGTGGGTGTACGTACCAGATGGACCATAGATGTCGCCTGGCTGACCGATAAGGTGGACGCCCCGATCACCAAGTTGCCATTCGTTAGGCGAGACTGTCGTGACTTTCCGCCGTTTGAAGGGATGATTCATTGGTCGGCATCAACCAGCATCCCTCATCTCCATGCACCTAAGGTCTGGGGTAAACCAGTAGGGGTCTCCTCAAGCTCAGCTGAGTCGAGGATGTCCGCCTACGGGAAAGGTGATCCAAATCGGGAGGGTTTGGGACCCTTGAATACATATAGTGTCATGTTGTCAGATGGAAGAGAGTTCTGTGCATGTCTTAGACTACCTTGTTAGTTCGGTTGATAGCTTACAGCATGGGGGTGTGATGAGGCTGCTGCGTAGGTAGGTAGGTAATCCGTGAGGAACGAACGATAGGTAGTGACCTACAATGCGGGGTCGAGATGGCAGAGTATGGCCTTTGTGAAACCGATCTGGCGGTGGTACCTCGAAATCCTAACAATCTATAGCGAGCGTTCCTCGATGTGATCTTAGCGCAGGCACGCCCTCTCGATCTCTCCTCCAAGCCAGGGGGCCGTGAATATGGTAGTGGGGTGATTGCAGCCAGAAGGCACAGCTCTAGCGGGTGTTCCCTGCCAGGAAGGCTCGCCTGCTAACACAACTGGAGACATCAATTCAATGTTTTCTTGCGCGAGATCACTGCTGCATGCTAACAGAATGCTTAATGAACCCTGGGGGAAAGGGGGAGCTCAATTCACGCCATCTACTCCGTAGTCTTACAACCTGGAACACATATGATTAGATGGCCGGGTCAAATAGTAAAGCATCACGCGAAATAGTGCTTTAGACGCATACTGAATGCCTCTGAAGGGTTGAAGTGGTCACCTTACCTTGTAGGCAACGCTAGTTGGTGGACGGTCGTCTATTGTTGTTGCGTGTGTTGTCTTCGTGGGGTGGGGGTGATCCAGTTAGGGAGAGTTGTGGTCGGCTCACGTCCCGCACCAAACAAACTCCTTTGCACATTGAACAGCGCCAACGTCAATGAGTACACTCAAACCAAACAGCTACGCTTAGTATGGGCATCAGTTGGACAGAGTCAAGCCTTGACCGTGGGTGTACGATGAAGACTTCCCGCAAAAGCTAGATGCATCCTGCAGAGGCAGAGCGTGGCGCTTAGCTGACCACTAGAGAGGGGTTTGGGGAGGGTTGATGGAGACATGGAGGAGTTTGATGGAATGGGGGGACCTTTGGACCTGCCAGAGGATGCTCACACGCCGCGAGAGCTCCGCGTATCCGTACTCGTCGTTGGTACGAGTATTTCGCATTTTCATTCATCGTATTTCACATTATTGGCATGTCAGCGGAGCCAAGAATATTGGGATAAGAAATGGCCGCAAAATGGCAATGATAAGCGGACTTGCATCTATCTAATCGAGTCTAGAATGGGCTTATCAAGTCACTACTGCGAAAGAACCGCGTTTGCGGAAAGGATCTCGCGCTCGGCATAACTGCCGGGCATACCGGGACAGAAGGAGTCAGAAGTCAGAACTTAGGACGCAGAAGCTGTGGCTCCGGCAGTCAACACGACATGGGCCGGTATTTGTTCAGCATATTAGGGCTGTGGGTAGATAACTGCGTTCACAGCAGTGACTCTACTAGTAAAACAAGAGACTTACCTACCGTGGATTATAGGAATTCAGGGCAGGTCGAACTGTCTTCCAGGAGATTCAGGAAAGCCGGAGGGAGGAACCACGAACATGGCACCGGTTGCGGTCGTTGGTTCCCGTCCCATGGAATGGAGCCAGCGCGGTGACGTGATGGGAGGTCGGGGCTCGGGGCTTTAGGGGCTCCAGGCCTGGTTCTCGCTGAACCCCCCGCGAGCCCCGGGGTGCCTGCTCCTGGCCTCCTGCAGTCCTGCTCTCTTCCAGTTCGCTGGGGCGGGTCGCTGAGTCCAATCGGAAGAATTCAAATCAGGAGCCCCGCTGTTATTTATTGGGTCCCACCCCGACTGACGAGCGCCACCGGTCCACACACACATCTTTCACTCGCACTCCAGTCAGTCGGACCCTTGGCGACGGGTTCGACGGGAGGATGAAGCCTTGTGCGAGTCGAAGGCCACACAGTGGGGTACAAGGAATTTTCACCGTGCAAATCCGGAGCCCACCAAACCAACCCACCCACAACTCACAGCTGATGATGTCGGGCAAAGTAGATCAAGAAGGATGAATGCATCGCGTTTACATGCCTACAGAAGCGCACCCCATTACTGGAAGCAGAACTCATATCCGTGGCAGGATTCAGGGTCCTGAGAGGGCGGCTGTTGTCGAGAAAGTTAAAGATGATTGGGCTGTGCCGCCGCTAGAAATTGGGCATGAGGTGGTGAAGCGAAGACGAGGGGCGTGAATTGCTGCGCAGATAAGGAGTGGGTGTAAGAACAAGCATGTTTCCTGATTGGCGAGAATAGCCGCCTGAGAGCCAGTTTGTGGAGTGCGTTGGCTGGACGGTTACATCCTGTTCCTAATGAGGTAATTCGCCGTTCCTTCAGCAATTCGCGGGAATGACTGTGAAGGGACAATGGGGCAGACAGCCGAAAAAGCGCGGTCTAAAGCCCTCAATGCTTCGACTGAACCGTCCGTACGAATGTCGACACACCGTTTTGAGTTTCAATGAAATTCAACGCCCGGCCACCGCTGACTAGGCAAAACAAGGTGGCCAGGTCCAAGGGTGCAAGCGGCAAGAATCTACAGAGGGAAGAGAATCGGTGTTCCCCCCCTTTTTTGGTTCGGCTCTCAGTGATCCTTCCGATTCGAGGTCTTGTGTGCCGAGCCAGCAGGCAGCAGCGAAAGAAGACGTTAGCGGATTTGAGGGAGTCGCGTTGGTGGGGGAAATGCCAGGATAGGCCAAGCCTGACCAGGGTAGGCGAGGAGGGTGAGGGGTGAGTTGCAACAGCATCAAGTCCCCAATCTCCCCGCCAGAGGCCAAAACGTCTAATTTGACGGAGAGGAATACCCTAGGGTGCCGGCGCCGTTGTTCCGTTTACTGCGTACTGGAAGATCTCAGAAAGCTCAGAAGGCCCAGTCAGGCCATGGCCTGAACGGCTTAAGACTGTTCCCAATTCTGTCAAGGCCCTTCTGTGATGTGCTGGCCGTCTCCGTAAACAACCGTGGGACTGGAGAATGTCCGTACCTATCCATAAAGGTGCATTTATGTAATTAACAGCCTTTTGGGGCCTTCCAAGGGTCTGGCATGTTCTGGGTCGAACTGGCCATTCAGGGTGTCTGTCGTCTGTGCCCGGATCCTGTTATGGCGTACGTAGGGGCAGTATGTAGGACGGACACGATCTCAGTAACAGAGTACTGTACGAGTTCACTAAGTTGCAAGTTTCCATGCGCCCATCTCGGTGCATTTCTTCGCTGCCCGCAAAGTAGCGAGGCACTTATGACGTCGCGCTCGGTCTTGTAGTCAGGAGCAGGTAGATGGGAGGGAGACACGATGAAATGGACGGGCGCGATGAAATCCGTGTATCTACCTATCAGCTACGGAGAGGGAGGTGCTAGTCGGTGGCAGGCAAGTGGACAAGACGGGACTTTGCAGCTTGAACAGGTTATGCGCGTGATCTGACGTCTATCTCAGTAGAGACGATAATTATTCTCCCAATTGCCACTACTTATTACATTACCTAGGATTACCTTACCTAGGATTACCTGACCTACCTGGTAAGATAAGTATGCCGTAGTTATCGGTACCTATACGCTACGCTGTAGATATCCGGGTCGTCCGCCGTACAGTGTAGCGGACAGTATATGCCGCTCCGAGGTAACAGCCCATTTGCACCACACACTTCAGTTGAAAAAGCAGACGCTTACTAGCTGCAGCTCAAGACTATGTATGCATTCGCATGGTTTCTCAACAGCACAACCATGGGCGACGAGCTTTCTGGAAGGGGTGTCCGTGCCATTTTCGAGCGCCTTGCCAACGACCTCCCTTGCTTATGTCGGAAGCGCTTCCACGTTGAACGCGCTATGCTACTACCAGCTACTACACTACCAACGTACGGAGTGCTTGGCTACGAAGCATTGATGGAACCAGGATTTTGCATTGGTCATGTACCCAGACTGAACCCGTGGAATCCCAGCATCGAAACTCTCGGGAAATGGAACTGTTACTCGCTTGCTCTTCTAGAAATTCTAGAAGCTGCACTTGAGGAAGAGCGCAATCTACTTACCCAGTAAAATGTCATGCCGATGATGCGATGCGCACACATCACTCCCGCTTTCCATCCCTCGGACTCGCTAGGTTGTGACGGAAGGCATTGCGACGTAATGTGATGTACTGCGGTGAAAGAGCACTACTCCGCACTAGGACATATCGCATACCTCATAATGGTACGAGTCTCCTCACAGGCTCCTCCCCATTCGCAGTTTACACCTCACCCTTCCGACGGGAAGTTTTGGCGGCCTTTCTCGGCGGATACTTGTCTCAACGGGGTTAAGGCGGGCTTGGGCCAATCGGCAACCCGGCGCTGATCAGCACTGCCCCTTGACAAAACTAGGTGGGTTAGTTCGTCCCTGGGAACACAATTTGCTTAGGTAAGAAAACACGAGAATACCGACGAAGCTCGTTGGCGAGGTTGGAACAGACAGCCCGACAACAAACGGGTCAGATTCGATCATTGCCGTTTTCGCATCTTCGTACTGCGTAAACTCAAAATGGCGCGTTATGATCCAGGTTGATTAGTCTGTTAGGTGGTTGGCGCGTGTACGGGTTAAAAGTTCGCTGCTTGCACGATATTTGCTCATACACTGTCTTCGATGGTATAGCCAAGTCGGCAGGTGTAGCCATTTCCCACCTGCTGTATTGTCGGGGAGGATCAGAAGAATCATATCAAGTGCGTGTTACCATGAAGATCAGCCCCTAGGCAGAGTGAGCGGCGTTTATTGTTACCTCTGGAGAATGGAGAGAGGACCTGAAGAACAAACATCATTATGCTCCGCAGAGAAACCCCCCCAGAAAAAAAAGCCCAACTTTTCTGGGGAGCCTGGCGTATAGTAGCCAGGCGTGTCGGTACCGCAGTTTGACCTGCTGCGGCCAACCAAGGCACCGCGACCCGTGGGGGAACATCGGGCCCGAACAAACGTTGTATCGCCGCCGCCTGATGATACTGCTGGGTTACCTTTTGGGCTTGACTTGTGGGTACCGACAGCCCATCCACCCTGGATATTACCTAGGCATGTAGTAAAGCAAATAAGTTAGCCGCATATCCCCAGCCAGGATGATCTCTCGGGGCCATTCAACCTTTCTATTTCCAGAAGAACTTTTCTGACTCTACACACGCAGGGCCAGCCTTCTACTGCGTGATGTACATGGTGACAAAGTTATCGACTTGCGTTATGCTGACTACTTACCTACCTGCCTGCTCCGTCACTGCCGCGATTGTTTATGTCCTGGCAGACTGACCTTGGGTCATTTTTGGAGAGAGATCAATACCTATTTGGGACTTGCCCGTGCCCATGCTCCAGTGTGCTTCAGTGGAGCAGCCCAATCAGAGTTGGCTCACTCCGCAGCACCTTAAGGATAGGTGCAGGTTGTGATGCTGCTGGGGAACCACCTACCTACCCCCTCTGGATACCGGCCTAGTGCACTGTTAGTACGGAGTCAAGGTTTCGAGCTGCCTTCCCTGTAGGGCAGAAGAAGGTGTGGGCCACCACCCCCCAGGTTCAGGGCCGCCGTTGACACTTTCATAGAAGATTAAATGGTATGAACTGGGCCATGGCAGTCGTGCCAGTAGTGCCAGCCCACCGGGCAGTCTATAAGTCCGTCACTCGGGGCCCTCTGCCGCATGTCACGGCGTAAAAGGTTCGAATTAAAGGGCGACTTTGAGGAAATGTAATCCGTACGCCGTAGCAACTCTGTGATAGGTAGTGGCAGGGATTCGGATCCTCTGCAATTCTGGTAAATCAACGCCGTTGAATTTTCCACAACCCCGGCCGCGGTGAACGGCTCAAAAGCACATTGGCCCAGGACAAAAGGTACGGCAGAAACATGTAATCCACTCCTTGGCCAAGCCGACCTCCGGAAATACTGGAGGGAGTAACGAACCGCGACAGTGTCTAGGGAATGGGCTCTGGGCGACTGTTGTACTAGTGTAATTCGGAATATCCATACTAGAGCAGAAGATACACCCACAGCATGGACACCAGACACTCGCAAGTGGGAAATCGTGCATCGCAATCAGAAGTCCGATAAGTCCTTCCCGCGCCACCAGATCTACTCCAATGCTCTTAGAGTTACAGCGACAAAGCCATGAGAACTTCCCTTCCTCTTTGGTTTCCCGTTGCCAGGCAAAGTAGAAGCCACGTCAGAGTCATACACGTTGTTGAGGCCTTGGAAATAGTCGAGAGCTAGAGGAAGAAGAAAATACCAACGGTTTCCCAACCTACCTACCTAAGATAATCTCCCAGCGGAAGCAGCACCAGGTCTTGATTATGTCTCTACTCTCGCGCCCTGCCCCTCTCTCTTTCCAGCTTCTCAGTGACCACTTCAGGTGGGGCGGCATGCTCCACCGTTCTGTCGAGTACTTGATGACAACTGAGTGTACACACTGTACTGGGCTGGTGTCCACCGTCGCTCCCTCCCCATTTTGCCCACCCACCGGTACCTTCCTTTCAGACACGCCGGGGTTGCAGCAAGAGATTACTACTCCCTCCTGGCTTTGAATGGTGACTGGGTTGGGGTCAAAGAGCTCCTCCATTCTGGACAACTCCAGTCCCCCTGTCCCCCAGTTTATCTCTTCCATGAACCCATTCTCTTCGCCGCCGTTTCCTGTGAGGTCTCAACTTTCTTATTGTTGCTAACAAATGCAGGCACATCTACGGATTAGGTTCTGTGCTGTGCGGACTTAACACTGAAAAAAAGGAAGAGAAATTATTTTATGGCAAAGCCGCGGTGTCAGACGGTGCTATGGAACACAGGCAAACAAGGCTAAAAATGAAGCACTCTTCACCGTCTCCAGTGCCCTACTGCGTACACTAGCAAACAACCTACCTACCACCTTGTGCCTACCTTTCCTCCAGCAGCACTGTGATGGAGACTACGCAGGAAGGTGTACGGAGCAGAGTCACAGTAAGAAAAGTATGAAGATACTTCATCGATGGGCCAGAGCAAGCTTAAACCCACCCAGGCACCCTTGACACGCTCATTAGCTTGTCTTCATCCGCGCCACTTGCGGAGTTGTGGTCGACCCCCATCTGTCCAAGACTTGCGCGCGGGTTTAACGTTTGGATGGACGGCCGTTGGTATGAAATGCACACCCCTCCACCCTCACCACAACCCTGGCTTCCCTGGGACAACCCATGTCCATGGTGGGTGCAATGGGCGTGTGCTTTGTAAATTTGGAACCTAGGCACATAGGTACCGACCTACATGTGTGCTCGATTGCACTAACGATCCAAACTTCACCTCCCCACCTCCCCCCCGTCATTCTCTGAACACCCCTTGACATCTATAGGCTACGCTGCTAATGTACGAACAGGTTCCCTTGCCTTGCTGCAGATGCAGAATGTGGCATGTATCCGTAGTACTGCCCACAAGCAGGAGAGGTCTAAGTCGCGTTTTCTTCCCTTTCCGTTCACTGCCGTCTGAGCGGTACGTACCCCAACCTACTACATACTGCGTACAGTACTGCTTGCCCAGATCTTGCCCGCAGTCCCCAGGCCCACTGGCATTCTTCTCAGTATAGTGTACTGAACCACAAGCCAGTGTCCTGCCTCCCATCCATATAACCCTGGCGAGGGCCCGGCTTCGTCGAGGCCATCTGTTGAGGCTGAGAACTTTGAATGAATCCCTCTCCAAAGATAGACTTTACTGTCCTCATTCACTTCTTTGACTCTCTGTCTTGGATCCCCATCTTCTCCATCCCGACCTGGGTCACCTTCGTCAGACGTCGCCGTTTCATCGGAGCCTAGAGTCCTCACCCCCAAGTCATATAGCTCGAGTGTTCCACCTCGTCTCCCCCAAGATCCTGGATCTTTGGAGAGTGGTTTGCATGTCGTGAGAAACTGAGAGCCACATAGCTGCGTACACACACATTTCGTTCAGCAAAAACCCAGCATACTTATACAATCACGCATCCGGATCGAGAAAAGCGGACTTGGAACAACCTGCCACGACTGTCTCGTTGTTGCACGAAGCATAGGAAAGAACAAACCGAAGTGTTGAGAGCACACGTCCAGCAAGCACCAGCACCCCCCGTATGTGCCAGCTCCGACTGTCCTCGACGTGCAGAACAGTCCGGGTTTCTTTTGTCCTTCAGCCCCTCTACCCCCAATCGTTCTTTCTTCCCCCCCGACTCTCATAGACTAGACACAGACACCTTTCAAATGGATTCAACTCGTCCAGATCAGCCCTACGAGGACTCTCACTCACTTCCCAGTAGGTCTAGAGCGAGCAGTGGTGTCTCATCAACGACGCCAGGTCTTTTTCATACCTTACGGCTAGTGGACTCCCCCCGGAGCCTCTCATCCTTCGACTCTAGCCGGCCCGCATCCTCACAGAGATTAGCTCGTTCGCCATATATTAGTCCTGTGCTTCCCCAGCAGCCCAACTTCCTCCCGACTCCGGTGTCTCAACCCTCTCTCTCTCCCTTTCCGCCGCTGCCTGAGGAGCTTTTGAACGCCGACTGGTTTGACGTCGAATCGAGCTCACCAGCTCAAGCACCAGCAGCCCAAGTCCCGCCGTTACTGAGGGTGGATCCTGCCCAGGATTTCTCGCACCCAGCAGGACCGACAGGACCGAACGGCCCAGCAGCACCCTCCAGGTCATTACCGAACTCCCAGGCAGCCAATATGAGGTTCGTGGTCCTTGTGCACCTTGTACAGACAGATTTAAAGATAGTCATCATCTCGTTCCCCAACCCATTGTCTCAAGCGAGGCAGACTTTCTATCCCATCCTAGGTTCATTCAGCTAACTCTTGACCGTGCTTCCCTAACACTTCAGTGCCGTGGCTACTTTACAGTTTGACCCGATATTCAACATGGGAAGCAGATCGACATTTAGCTGGCCTGGTGAGTGCTTCTTCCCTTCGACCACTCGACCACGATCGACAACGAGAAGCAACCAGGCCGACGACTTCCTGCTGACCATCCGCTCAGTCCTCGAGTCTGGCAACGGTGGCCTCTTGGGCCACGACCTGAGCTCATACGGCTCTGACGCCAGCTTGACTCCCCCCAGCGGATCAAGATCAGTAACCGCGAGTCCTCCACGGTCCAGCCTGACGCCAGAGCAGCGTGAGCTCAAGCGCCAGCGGGACCAGGCCCGCAGGGAAAATAAGAACGCCGTTCGTGTAAGGAGGGCCGCCAGTGGCTCATACATCCACTCTCCTCCTGTCTCCATGGCCGACCTGGCTGCCTCTTCCAGCCTGCCGGTCTACACGACTGGGCCGACCCCGATCTCGCTCCTGACAGAAACGACGACAATCGCACCGGCACCGTCTTACATGCCCGCGTACTCACCACCCCTGCCAGCCGACCAGCCCCAGAATATGTTCCCCGCCCAATATCAGCAACAGTACATGCCAGAGTACCAGTCGGCATACCCGACGACGACGGCCCCGAGCTTACCTTCACACTACGGGTTAGACGCCTCCTCACTTCCGCAGCAACAGCAACAGCAACAGCAACAGCCCCAGGGCTCCCCACCCTACGGTCAACCGGTGATGCTAACACGGACACCACCGCACAGCCGCCCGACAATGGGTCACGACCAAGGGGCCATGATGTATTCCGGGATCCCGGTCATGGGACCAGGGAGCGCATCGTTGCATGAGGGAGGGAACGTGAGAGTGGTTCAGAGTAGGCCAAAGCCGCAATGCTGGGACCACGGATGCAACGGCAGGCAATTCTCGACCTTCAGCAACCTGCTCAGGCACCAGCGCGAGAAGTCTGGGCAGGCCACTAAGGCGGTGTGCCCGAACTGCGGCGCGGAGTTCACGAGGACGACGGCAAGAAATGGACACTTGCAACACGACAAGTGCAAGCAGAGGCGGAATTCTTGAACTGGTCTGGGAAGTGAAGGAGGACCACCAAACCAAACGGCCTCCCTTGGTAGTGAAACACAAGGGCTGAAAATACCTCCGACTCCATAACATTCGATCCTTATCCTTGGTGGTATAAACGACACTTGGTTTTTTTGGATGTTTTTTTTTTTTGGAGCATGGATGTTTTGGATTTATTTTTTGGGGGTCGATTTTTCATGCACAAAAGGGCTTTTTTGTTTTCCATCCCTTGGGGAGGGCCCCGGGAATCTTGGGAAATATCCGGCGTTCTGCGATTTTGTTTTGATTTTATGGTTCTCTACGCCGCCCAAGGGCGTGCGTCACCTTTGCGACCTTGTTACTACGTTCGTTTGGATCGGGACGGCAGGTTGAGACCGGGGAGACTGGGCCTCATGTTTTGACCTGATACGGGATGGGTCAGTGGCACGTCTGATGGATGGGATGGACGGATGGGTGAAGGGGGGCGGCATGGCATGAGATGTCTCTCGAGCCAGAAGGAAAGGAAGGACGGACGGAAGAAGAAAGAAAGAGACATTCGGACCTCAGGATGGATGGGAGCTACGAGCGAACGAACGGGGTATGAGTATATATCATGGTCCCAAACTGTTTTTACCTGTTTGCTTTTTTTCCACTTCTTGTTGATCATCTTCACCTTTACTCTACATTGTTCATCTTCACGTTCGCTTCTTGGAGGAGGGTATTTTCTCCTGGTGGTTTTGTACAACTTTCTCTTCTTGCACAAACCCTTCTTTGTGGCTTCCTTCGCCCTTCGATATTCTCATTCACTGATGAAGTGTTACGAATTTTCAAATTCTTTCAAATCTTTTTCTTTCTTTTCTTCTCTTACCTCCTTTTTCTTTCTTTTTTCTCTTCTTATAAGTATACCCTTCCACCCAGAGGAATCACTGGGAACCTTACGAGAATTTTCAGAGAAGATAGCATTTCAAATCAACTCCTTTTGTTATTGTTTATTTCCAAATCATTCTGACACTCTTTGCACCCCCTCATTCCCCAATATGCAAAGAAAACCCCCCCGCCCCCCTTGAAGGGTGGCCTCGAATCTCGTTCTCGTGCAAGAACCCCTGTGGAATCAATTGTAGGTACTTGGGTACTTGGGTACTTGGGTACCACGTACTTGAAATAGACTACCTAGGGAAAACCTAGCTGTAAGTTCGGATGACATAATTGAGACAGTCAACCTGGTGGACCGAGCTGAGCACGCTGAGTTAGCTTTTGCAACAACGAGGCTTATGGGGTTGTGTTGAGGTCGTTGGTCGTTGCCTCGTTGGTCGTTGGTCCAGAGGATGATTGAGACTAGACTCCAGCTCTGGTGTTGCACCCTGGTCGTGGAACGTGGTTGCACAGGCGCAGGTTCAATTGAGGGCAGCGGCCAGTTGATGCGGCCACCTGTATGTGCTTGCATATCTCCATGTCATTACGGTGCTTGTGTGTGCATGGCCGCATGCGCTTAACCTCAGACAGGCGCCCATTAAGGTTTGTTGGCGCAGCTTAACTCCGACAGGTCGGGTACGCCAAACCGCATCAGATTACGTAGGTACGGACACTCATAAACACACAGCCTTCTGCAAGATGGGATTGTTGGTCACACTTTATTGAACATTCGACTCCTGCCTCATCATATTGAAACAAGAAGGAAAACAAGAAGAAAGTAGTGTGCACTAAACAGCCTGCCAACAGCACATAGAAGATCTTGTAAGAACGAGGCTAGTGGACGCGGATCATCGGCCCCTTGTTGTCTTTTAACTATACACTAGGTACGTAGCATGTACGGAGTACTCCGTCCAGCGCGTGTGATTGCGGGTTGGCAGAGGCGTAAATTACCTACGGGTTGCACTGTAACTGTTTCAACCCTGCCCTGCGAGTTCATGGTAAAACGTACGGCGGGGGGGGGTGTGAACCATGGAATCTCAGTCAAGTGTGGAAGGTGGAAAGTGGAAGGTGGCAAGTCCCCCTCAATTGATGTGCTAGTTAGTGTGTACGGTCCGGGCCCCGGCCCCGACGCCACGCCAGAGCGAGCGACCAAGCAGGCAGGTAGGTACTGTCCCTCATCGCATCACGCATCAATCCACGCAAGGTATCAATGATTCAACAGACGTGGTAGACCGACTGAGACTTACCCCGCTGTCGAAAATATAACGCAGTACGTTCGGCCTGGAAGGCGGACGACATTTTGTTGTTTTAGGTAGTACACTACACCGTACTGCGTACAGTCAGTTTGGCGGGGGTGGATTCCTAGGCACAGCGCGACAGCTTCACAGCCCCGACTGAAATAGAACCCCGGCCAGGCAATCACCAAGGCGGACTGGTACAGCGTACTCTGGCCTCCGCGATGGGGCTTGCCTGCCTCAGATTCCATCATCCTTCCCCAGGACTTAGGCTTAGGAGTGTTGCAGTAAACGGGACCAAAAAATAAATCACTCTCAAAGACCTGCCAATTTCTAATCTTCAGACGATTCCATATGCCTGCCCATAGTCGTGTTTTGCCCTGAACGTGGCTCAACCTTCTCTAGAGTCTTTTTCATTGGAATACCCACGAGGATCAAGGGTGAGTCGAACACGCTAGTGTAAAGATACCCCCTGATAGCTGATGCACAGTCGGCGGCGCCTTATTTCCAAATTTCAACGGAAGGCCCAGACCCCGCAGGGTGCCAGGTGAAGTCGTACCAACTCAAATTTGGCGATCCTGCTCATAAAACGAAACATATTGACCAAGTGGACCGCCCGCTGCGAAAGGCAAAAGGCCGACCGTCTTCGTCTGTTCCCTCTTGTTCTCATAACCGTACTCTGTACCGCAGCACGAGCATTATGAGTCCTGCGCACCCGTGTGCTTTAGGTATAAGGCGACTCGGCAGGGCGTAACTCCTGATGCGTTATGCAAAGTCCCCCCAATCTGCGGCTGAATGTGACGGCGTCCAGCCTCCCTTCTTCGAGGAGGCGTTTTGGACGCGCACCCGCCACTACGGTAAAGCCAACTCGGGTGGCCTAGCCGCCAGCGGCCCCCAAGCATGTGCCGACCGTGAGGCTTTTGTGGCTACGAAACCCTTTGGAATCTCGCGGGCTCCCCCTCCGCTGGGCTATTTTACCAGTCTTCATGCAACTTCTTGGCCTCAAGGCTGCGTTCTTCAAGTGGAATATTCAACCAAGCCTGCATTACCTGGGTGCTGCTGGTTCTTGGAAGTCCTCATGGCCACAGAGTGGTGAACCCCCGGTAGTCGCATAAGCGCTGGTTTTCCCGTTTCGGAATAGTAGCGAGTCTAGGCCCTCCTGCAATCGGGCGCGCGGTGCAACGCTTTCCCCGCCAGTGTCGTGCCCACCAACTTAGCTACCCCGCTGACCTGCCACTGGGTATTTCCAGCGGCACAGACTCGGCCATGCTCAACTGTCTCACACCACCCCAGAAAAAAGAGCACATACCGTACGTATCTGGATTTTCCTCTGCTGTTACAGGCCTTGCTACTGCACTCGTCAATCGTTGAATGACAAACGAAGAGAAGTAGGTATGGCCTGCGGGATCGGATCGGCCCCCAACATCCCGCTGGAGTGCTGTGCTTGTGAAGGAGCCAGCCAACCTGCGATATTGAGAGAAATGGCTTATGCCGAGTCTGGATTAGATCTGCGTCGCATAGCCGGTCTCCTGCTCTACTGCGCAATTGCTCGAGCTAAATACCGGGACCCAACTGCTAGGTGTCTTAGGTCCTCAACACAACCATTTTATAGAAACTCGATATGTACTGACT
>PYSP01000490.1:0-18065 GCA_003049395.1 Pseudohalonectria lignicola | reverse complement strand
GCCCGGCTTGTCCAGTTGTGACTATCACAACCATTCCCTCCGCGATCAAGTCGGAAGGACCCGTAATCCGTACGTGTCCTTTGCTGCGTGAGGTCTTGCCAATTAGGAACACCATATGGTGAAATTAGACACCATACTTGTAGAAGATACTCACAGAGGCTGGTAACCAGGTTTGACGGTGCTCTTTATCCACCCGCCCAGGAGTGATGACGGGATATGGGGAAGAATTCCATCGGATCCCAAGTCTCAGCTGATTGGCGAGGTCGTGGCTGGCCTGTGCGTCGCCGGGGTCAGATTGTGAATTTTTTGCGAACGAGGCTGAAAACGGTCCCACGCGTCTTGTCCCACCCCAAGTTTCGCCAAAGCCGTCTGTCCCGCACACAATATCCTGTGACCTCGACACGACCCAGTTACGTACAGAGTAGGTTCTGCACAGCAAATCGACAGCGGCGACAGTTGTCGATCATCCAATACCCAGCTCAGTCACTGGACTTTTGCATCGTCCTGCCGCCATTTGTCGGTTGCGAATTTCGTACCATTAAAACAGGTCCTCTCGACACCGGCGGAGTTGAGTAGGCCTGTTCTAATTATAAGTACTCTTTACCCGCCAACGCTACTGCGCAGTAGGTGGTGCCGTGTGCTGCCCAAGAGTGACCAACAGCCTAGCAGACCAGTCACCAGTGCAGGTGTCCCAGGACGGCCCCGCCTGACTACCTGCCTGGCTAGGGGTAGTTGAGGAAGGTTGTTTGTCCTGAACCCTGAGTCCTGACGTATCCGTACGCCGTACGTACATCGTCACGCCTTGTATCTTCCCCCAAAGGCCGCCCAGTCAACCATCATTCGGCATTCATGCATCGACAGCCACGTTATTATTCATTTGTCGCCCAGGCTTTCCCGCTTCTTCCTCTCGATACCCATCATTCCTTCTGGTTCCCCCGACGAGTCCCGCTTTCCTCGCTTCTCCTCCTGGAGACTTACCAATCAATAAAGTTGATCTCTGGGCAAGTGCGCACACCAACCGATTGAAACGGTCAACCACGTACGAGGTGACGACCTACAGGTGACGATCTACAGACACCGACATCGACACCGTCTATCGACACCGTCCATCGACACCAACCATCGACCCCGACACCTCATACCTGACTCCTAACCGACGTACCTACCTACCTACCTAGGTATCTTCCTTCCGTCTTCTTTCCTACTTGGGTGCCTACCTATTTTCTTTAGCTCCCTACGTTACTGCTACCCAGCGCCCTGCTTACCCTCTTCCTTGATACGTAGTCTCTACACCCGCCTTCCATTTATTTTCAGCAAATATTCAATATTCTTTGCTGTTGCACCTACTGGCCACCAATCAATCGCCGTAATGTCGTCTTCCTCAAGTGCCGCGCCGCCGGGTCCTGAAGACCAGCAGCAAGTGTCAAATCGGTTGATCTCAACCCGGTTGGAGAGGAGACATCCTCAGACGCCGTCTTTGGACGTCATCGCTACCCAAACCCCGCCTCAGCAAGACTCCCGCTCGTCCTCTTCGACCAACTCTCCGGCACCGAACGAGTACGAGGAGTCGGACTTCTTTCTCGGTGCCAACGACTCGCAGTCTTCGCTCGGTGTCCCCAACCTCCAAGACATGCAGGTCAATGATGATGACGAATGCCAGGCGCCTATTAACCGTCTTCCCAACGAGATCCTGATCAGCATCTTCTCGAGGCTGTCGACGTCGACCGACCAGCTCCATTGCATGCTGACGTGCAAGCGATGGGCTCGAAACACGGTAGATCAACTGTGGCACCGTCCGTCATGCACCACCTGGTCGAAGCTTTCCTTCATCTGCCAAACCCTCGGCCGAGAGAACCCTTACTTCTCGTACAAGGACTTTATCAAGCGCCTGAACCTGGCTGCCCTTGCCGAGAAGGTCAACGATGGCAGTGTCATGCCCTTGTCCGTCTGCACCCGGGTCGAGAGGCTCACCCTGACCAATTGCAAGGGCTTGACGGACTCGGGCCTGATCGCCCTTGTGCAGAACAACGACCACTTGCTGGCCCTTGACATATCCGGTGACGACCAGATCACGGAGGCATCCATCTTTGCCATTGCTGAGACCTGCAAGAGACTCCAGGGACTCAACGTCTCTGGTTGCAATAAGATCTCGAACGACAGCATGGTCCGACTCGCCGAGAATTGCAAGTTTATTAAGCGGGTGAGTGCAGGCAACTCCTCTATTTTCTTTTGCTCTCTCTCTCTCTCTCTCTCTTTCTTTCTCCTTTTCTCTTTCTATTTTCCCACCAACTAGAGGCGCCGTTCGTCGATACTAACAAGCTTCATTCTTGCTCCCTCTCCTGTTTACCTCCGCCTCTTTAGCTCAAACTCAACGATTGCAAGCAGCTTGGTGACGATGCGATACTTGCCTTTGCTGAGCATTGCCCCAATCTGCTCGAAATCGATCTGCAGCAGTGCAAACTGGTCGGGAACCCGCCAGTCACCAACCTGTTGGCTAAGGGCCAGTCTCTGCGTGAGCTTCGGCTGGTCAACTGCGAGCTCATCGACGATGGCGCGTTCCTGTCCCTCCCGCCGAACCGGTCATACGAGCACTTGCGGATCCTCGACCTCACATCGTGCTCTCAGCTGACGGACCGGGCGGTGGAGAGGATCATCGATGTGGCCCCGCGACTGAGAAACCTGGTCCTAGCCAAGTGCCGCAACATTTCGGACGCGGCCGTGTTCGCCATCTCCCGCCTGGGCAAGAACCTCCACTACGTCCACCTCGGGCACTGCAACCACATCACGGACGAGGCGGTGAAGCGGCTAGTCCATTACTGCAACCGCATCCGATACATCGACCTAGGCTGTTGCGTCCATCTGACCGACGAGTCGGTGACCCGCCTCGCCACCCTGCCCAAGCTCAAGAGGATCGGCCTCGTCAAATGCGCCGGCATCACGGATGAGAGCATTTTTGCCTTAGCCAAGGCGAACCAGAGGAACCGGCAGCGGCGAGATGCCCAGGGCAATCCGATCCAAAACCAGTACTACAGCCACAGCAGTCTGGAGCGGGTTCATCTGAGCTACTGCACCAATCTGACCCTGAAGGTAAGAGGGGCAAGCGGTGGAGCAGATGGAAGAAGAGGCCAACCCCTGGGACTGCTTGTGGCCACTTGTGGTCGCTCGCGAGCTCTTGTTCGGGACTTGCTTTCTACTTGGCTAACCTTTGAACTCGCACGTCTACAACAGGGTATCATTCGGCTACTCAACGCGTGCCCTCGCCTGACGCACCTGAGCTTAACGGGCGTCCAAGCATTCCTTCGAGACGACCTCGGCGCATTCTGCCGGGATGCTCCCCCGGAGTTCACCGAACACCAGCGCAACATGTTCTGCGTCTTCTCGGGCCAGGGCGTTGTCGGCCTTCGTCGGTACCTGAACGGTCCGGCATTTAGCGAGCTTCACGATCGGGCCTCGCCGTACCACCCCAACCGGCGGCACTCCGTCCCTGGGGGCCACCACGCCGCCACCGGTCCAACACACCTGCAGGCCGCTCTCGATGCCTCATTCGATGCGGAGGAGCCCGACGCCGTCGACGACGATGACGGGCTCGACGACGGCTCAGAGATGGTCATAGACACACAGCCGCTCCTCGGCCTCGCACAGCCTGCCCCGACCATCGGGACCAACGCGTCGGCACAGCCCCCTCCCCCCCCTCCGATCCCGATCCCTCCCCACGCTCACGCAGCGCATACGCCCACGCTTGGATTACCCCCGGCGGTGCCCCCGCAAGTTTACCCAGTCGGAGGCGTCTTCCCGGGCCCAGCAGCTCTCCACGGTTCTTCCAGCCTGCCCTCAAACCCCGCCGCCCGTGCTACCAATCCAAACAATTTGGCACTGGACGGCGTCATTGGTTCATCCTCGCGGAGGCCCACTTCGGGCCCAGAAGCTGCACTCGCCGGGCCATCCATGTTTGCGGGCATAGGAGCGAGCATGGCCAACCTTGAAGGACAAGGCCTGTCCCACCAACACCTAGCCGGCCGAGTCGCGTCAGGTGCCGGGCCGATGGCTCCAGGCTCGGGGCCGAGCACCGCCCCCCCCCAGGGCACCCACCAGGCTCAATCACGTGGTGGCACGCCGTATGAAATGGACAACGAAGGCGGCAGTCCCGCAAGCTCAAGTGGTACCCCTGAGCATTCATGAACACTGCCCTGGTCCAACATCGAGGTGTCATGACGTCTAGCAGGGATGCTGAGCCTCTCAGTTTTGCCCTGTTTATGTCACAAGCGGTTTGATGTATAGAGCGCATATTAGGCAGGACGGCTTCGCCGACATAGTCCCATCTCGCATGGAGCATGAGAGGGTGTTGGGACATGAATAGATGTTTGCAACGTGGGGGATCTGGTATTGCTTCTTTTTGTCTGAGATACCATCTGTATGATTTATTTTACTCCAGCTGTCCCCAAGCACGGACTGCACCACGTCGTTGTACCTTCTATTTCATGTTGGGCATCCGGACGAGGCTTTGATGGGGGAACCATCTGGAAGGGATGCGGTCAGTAGGTATTGGCCACGGGGCATTAGGATTCGTCGATTCGGTTATATCACGGTCGGTTGCACAAGTGGAGTTCACATGCCGGAGGGTTCCCTAAGAGCAAGGGGGGTCTGAGCCTGTTGAAGATTGTGTCGTTGGCTCATTTATACTCGTGAATTTTTCATTTTTTTGGTTCCTCTGGCCGATTACCCAACGCATACCCCCGCCTGGCCATGATTTCAGCCTTCACCGCGCATACTCCCTGGTTGGTTTGGAGTTTCTGAACGACAAGATGGCATCTGTCCGCGCAGGCGGCTGATCACCATATTATTAGACATAGACCAAGAATCACTCACCCTACCTAGGTTCTCTACCGACCTACATAGGTACTCCCATACCTGCCTACCCGACTTATCTACCTTACCGACGTATGAATCTCCACAAACATATATATATACCATGGTGCAAGCCTCTGAAGGCGACCAGGGCGGTGCCTGATACATGTTATGAAAGGCTGCGGGTATCTTAGACACCAAGGAAGACACGCTTCCACTTTGGCTACATCGAAGAACGAACCCTTCCTCCTTAGCGCCCGTAAAGATACGGGAGTCGGGATGATGAAAACAGACTTCGCACAGGAGGGGCAAAAAAAAGATAAGGAGAATGAATCATGAATATTGTTATGACAAAGAAGATGACGGGTGAGAATAGATGTCAGTTGGGGATGGAGACGAAGGACAGGATGAACAAAAGAAAAAAGCGCCTGCAACCACGGACAGAGTACAGAGTGGCGGGTCTCTCCTGCAACCCCTCTCATCACTTCCATATCTCCACTGCCTTTCCCCGGGTTATTTTATATATTTTCCCACTTTGTGTCTGGTCTTTTTTTTCGGGTTGTCTTTTTTATTGTTGCTGTTCTTGTAGCAAAATGTGGCGTCGACAAACTTTTGCACTCAGTGTGGAGCCTCACCAAACGGATAGTTGAACTTGAGCAGCCCGTTCAGTCCGCCGACCCAGCCGTCGTCTTCATCTACGATGCCCTCGGCGTCCCCCTTGCCAGGGGCCCTTATGACACATGGGACCCCTCCCCTCCAGGTGCCGTCCTCGGCCCTGCCGACGGCCTCGCCCTCGACGCGGACCTCCATGCCGATGCCGACTCCGGCCCGGCGCTTCCCGTCGATGCTGACCTCGAGCTCCCGCCCGCGATTCTTGTCGCTGAGCCGCAACACGACTTTTGTGTTGAGGGGCAGCACCAAGGGCCTGAAGCTCAGGCTGCGGGGGCATATGGGCGTGATGAGCAGGGAGCCCACCAGGGGGTGGATTATGGAGCCACCGGCGCTCAGCGAGTAGGCTGTCGACCCGGTCGGGGTACTGATCAGGATGCCGTCCGCCACGGCCTCGGTGAGGAAGTGGTTGTTGAGAAAGATGTCGATGATGGCGAGGTGCGGGTGGGGCCCGCGGTGGATCAGCAGCTCGTTGATGGCGTGGATGGCCGACGGTGCCGCAGGGGTTCTGGACCTGGGAGTGACCGAGGGGGCGGAGATGCCATGCAGCGATGGGAGAGTCAGCAGAGCCGGGAGGGCCGGTGGACCAGTCGTGGTGGCGTCGGTACCGATCGCAGCATTGCCACTACCACTACCACTACCACTACCACTACCATCACCACTGCCGCCGCCATCAGGGCCAGGGGTGGTGGCACGGTGTCGAGGCTCAGCGGTCGACGTGGGCATCAACTGGTTGTTAATGTTGTTGCCAGCCTCGTCGTAAACACCAACCTTAAGGCGGTGACGCAACAGCATCTTGGAGGTCCGGCTGGGACCCATGGTCCTGCCCGGTGAAGCCCCCCAGCCAGCCGGAGGGGTGGGCGAGGCGTCCTCCCCGATGCGGGAGGCGGCGGCACCACTGCCGGCCACAGTCAGGGTGTGAGGCGCGTACAGGTCCTCGACGGCGACGCCGCTGCCGCTCATGTAGACCTCCCTCCAGGCACGTTTGTACTCGTCAAACTTCCACTCGCCCAGGAACCCCACCGACCCCATGCTGAACGAGAGGATTGGAGGCACGCTGCTCTGCAGGGAGAAGAGGCTCGCGGCCCGCAAGATGGTGCCGTCCCCGCCCAGGGTGGTGACGAGATCGATCTTGTTGGGGAACTGGGTGCCGGGATCACTCTGGCTGGTCGAATAGATGGGGAAGGGCAAGCTCTCGTGGATCGCGTTCGCAATGCGGCTCTCGAAGACTAGATTCAAGTCTGGATAGTTGCGGTGGAGATGCTTGGCGAAGGCGACAGCCGACAGTGTCACCTGAGGAGCGTGCAGCTTAGGTATCATGAGGATGTTGCGGGGAGGCTGTGGCCAGTGCAGGAGCAGCAGGGACGACGCCGGCCGTTCTTGGAAGCTGGGGATGATGCGGGCCGGCAAGGCCGATACGTCGAGGATCTCGCCTCGACGCGCAGTGGCCGAGAAGGGCCTTGGAGAGGGAGAGGAAGGAGAAGAACAAATATTCAGGTGGTGGCCGCTGGGGATGGGGCAATTTTGCATCCCTGCCTGTCCTCCGTGTCCTGCTCGCCATGCATGTCCTACCGCCCGTCCTGCTCGCCCTACCGCCCTGCCTGCCTCCCGGCCTGCTAGGCCCAGTAGATATGTGGACATGATGTGTTCTGTACGTCCGCCGCCGCAAGCACCATGGCGAACCAGCCCGACAGCACGCGGTGTCGGACGCCCGAAAGGAGATAGTGCCCTTCGGACTGCCAGCCGATCCAGTATAATCAGCGGTTGTCCGAGTGTCTACTCTGTGACTTCATGACTGTTTCGCATAGGTCGGCTCATAGGAATTGGCTTTGGCCTTGGCTTTGGCTTTGGCTTTCGCTTTGGCTTCGGCTTCGGGTTTCGCTTCGGGTTTCGCTTTGGCTTCGGCTGTGGCTTTGGCGTTGGTGTTGGCGTTGGCGTTGGCGTTGGCGTTGACGTGGAGGGGTAATGGCCGTTCGATGTTGCCAATACCTGTCGCCTGCGATAAGATGAAAGTTCAACCCTGACGTTGAGCTGGACTCGAGCGTCGGGTGGTGCCGAGTGAAAGACGTCAGTCTGTAGAAATCCCTGCAACAAAGCTCCATCCTGTCCCATTCGGCCAAACCCCACCATATTCCCTGCGTGTTTTTGGGGTCTGCTCCTGTGGCCCGGACCACTACGGTACCATAGCTTGGTAAGGGCCCACCTGATAGCACGCACGCGACAGTCGATATGATTCTCCATGACTCTGGATCTCGTTTGCTTGTATTTTCATCCATGGATGTGAACCTTGTGAACCTTGGCCACCTTTAAGACCCCTATTGACATATTGAAGATTACAACTGTCAAGGAACATGAGGTCGGTGACTTATCAAGAAAGCCAAGTGGATCAAATCAAAGAGTGCAGTACGTAATACAGAGAGGGACTACAGGCGGATTACTTACTGTGTCCCCGCCGTCAAGGAAGGTCCCTTAATCGCGTTTGGCATGCATGGTGGGGCAGCTGAGAGCTAGCAGTCCCGAAACGACTGCCTGGCGCCTTGCCCGGCCTGTTTCAGGTGCCGTGCAGCTTCTTGACTCATCAGATCACGAAGTGTCGTTGGGCAACTCGAACAACTCGACAGAATCAAATGCAAGCATCGTTTCTGGTCTGGGGGAACCTTTTCATATGTAGTAGTCTATACTAGTTGATGCCCGCTCGTTACGCGATAGATCGAGGGGCGACTGTGGTATGCTGGACCGCCCGACTGTTGGCGTTACTGGAGCTGCTGGAGCTGCTGAAGCTGCCAGAGAGCCGTTATTCCCCGTGTCCGAGTGCTGCTGAACTCGAAAAGTCTCCACATCGCGATATTCCCGTCGTTTTCCTTCCGAGACATCCGCCAACCTCAGTAGTACGTAAAAGACTCAATAGCTTGCATCATCTGTGATCATTCAATCTCGAGCCTCCACAGCTCCCAAGTTCGAAAGCTTGTGATCCCTTCTACTGATGCCCTCCTTAGCTTGGGTTTTCCCCAACTGTACAAACAGGACAGACGGTGCAACCCTTACGGAGAGCCAGACGCAGCCTCTTCTTCTCGCTTGGACCATCACGCTGATCAGATGCCACGCCTCAGCCGCTCTTGGTTCTTCTTCCACCAGAAGAACCCTTGTCGCTTTTCCAGGTAGCGCCCAAGCTATTTTAGCTCCATAACTTACAGATAACCCCCGCCTTGCGTCTGGTCTTGTCCGTAGTCTATAGAGACTGGTTTGTCTGTCCGTGCTGCGTAGGTGATTCGTCTGCCTGGGTAGCCAGGTTGGCGCATTTTTCTCTCTTAATTTTTTCTTCTTATTTTTCTATTTTTTTTGAACGGTTTTTTTAGGTACCGACCCCGACGCCTTGATACCCCGCTGCGACTCTTCCTAACTCGGCAATCCCATCCTCTCCGCCGTGGCCTCGTGGTCTGTATGTACACCTAAAAACCCCTACCTGTTCGTCGCTGCGAACAGCAAGCCCACTTCCTTGCTCACGGTTTTCTTTTGGGTTCCTTTTTCCGCGTTCGCCTTTTCGCCTCGTCGAACGTGCTTTTTCGAAAAAGTCTTCTCGTGCTCAGGCAGCCAATCCCCCGCTTCCTGCTCCTCCGCTGCTCCTCCTCCTTCTCCTCGTCCCCCTCCACGGCCGCCCGCCACCCCCGAGTTCCTTACAATGACGACCGAGCTGCGGCAACGAACCGCCGTCAGCCAAACCCCGGTCGAGGACCCGGTCTTCCCGTCCACACTCGGCCTGAAGAGCACCACTGCCGACACAGCCCACCCTGCCGGGGAGAAGAAGTATGGCCGCGCTGTGCAGGGACTTAGGCAGCTGTCTTTCGGTGCCTACTTTGTGGCATGTGTTCTGGCGTACGTACGGCACGGAGATGAGACATAAAACACGGAATTAGCCGATGGAGAGAGGGCCATGGCAGACTCTACTGACGAGGTGGCTGACTTGTCTTCGTTTCTGGGGCCTGGGTGACCGGCCCGCCGCAGATACATGGATACGCCATGAAGCATTTGCCTGACACAGCTTGTCGGCGCGCCGCTCTACTGGATCAACCGCGAGCTGTTCTACTCGTACATGTCTCTGACCAAGGCATACTTCGGCATCTGCATCACCACCATGACCAAGTGGTGGGGGCCGACGACGATTCGCATCAGCGGAGACGCCTCCGTGGCGGGCCAGATCAGGAAAACGGCGGACGGGCGGGTCGAGTTCGGCTTCCCCGAGCGCCTGATACTCATCGCCAATCACCAGATATACACAGACTGGCTGTACCTCTGGTGGGTGGCATACGCCAACGACCCGCAGACGCATGGCTGGCTCTTCATCATCCTCAAGGAGTCGCTCAAGTACATTCCCGTCATCGGCACCGGCATGATGTTCTATGGGTTCATCTTCATGTCGAGGAAGATGGCTGTCGACCGCCCGCGCCTGGCCCACCGTCTGAAGAAGCTCAAGGTGGGCACGGTCGACCAGCGCAATGGCTTGAAGCACATGAGTCCCATGTGGCTGCTACTCTTTCCGGAGGGCACCAACGCCTCGGGTAACGGCAGGGCCAAGTCGGCCAGGTGGGCGGAAAAGACCGGGGTCAAGGACGTCGAGCACGTCCTGCTCCCGCGCAGCGCCGGCATGTACTTTTGCCTGAGCGAGCTTAAGAGCACCATCGACTATGTCTATGACTGTACTGTTGCATATGAGGGCATCCCGTAAGTTGACGGATCCGCTTTCTTTTCCGTGCCCGCCCCCTCCCCCTCCCCCTCCATTTTACAGCAGCCTTTTTCTTCTCAGTCGCTAACCATGGGCCATCCCATCCAAATCGAAAAGACGTGGTCACTTCGGCGAGGATTACTTCACCCTCTCGAGCACCTACTTCCAAGGCCGCCCGCCCAAGTCGGTCAACTTCTACTGGCGCCGCTTCCGCATGGCCGACATCCCGCTCGATTCCCACGAGGCGTTTGACGTCTGGCTGCGCGAGCGTTGGTATGAGAAGGACGCCCTCATGGAGGAGTACTTGTCCAAAGGCCGCTTCCCTTCCACCCACAGGGTGGGCGCCAAGGACGCCACCAGCCAGCCCGAGTACATCGAGACTGAGGTCCGTAATAGGTGGACCGGGGAAGTTCTACAGATCTTTATCATCCCAGGCATGGCCCTGCTGGCGTGGAAACTCGCGTCTAAAGCCTTCACCAGCATTGCCGCTGCATGTGCCTGAAGGCCGAAGCATCAGCATCGAACAGCAAGCCCACGGTTCTAGCTGCCTTCTAGGTATAGAGTTCAAGCAGCCTAGCAGCAGCTTGGGGTTTTCCCCCTTATTTGTCCTTTTTTTCCCCTTCCATTTTCATATTTTTTCCCCTTCCCTTTTTCATATTTTTTCCCCTTCCCTTTTTCATCTTCTGGAGTCTGGATTAATGTTTGTCGGGGGTGGGTTTGGAGTAGTGGAGAATTTGCCCCAAGGCTTCTAAGGGTTGGCGTGTTTGGGCGTCGTCTGGTTTATTATGCAGTCTTGTTGTCAGTCTCTGCTCTTTGCACTGCATTCAGATCATGAAAGGAAGTCTTTTTCTGTTTTTACATCGGGACAATGGTTCGGAACATTGTCCGGCGCCGCATGGCGGGTCGATCGGCACAAGTAACGCCGGCCAAGGGTCGCCCAACGGACACTGGCTGCTTCTTTGTGGGCCATGTAGGTGATGGGTGATGAGTGTTGGGTGATGGGTGTTGGTTGATACGTACTGTATTTTGCACTTTTCATACCCATTCGGCATAGCCATACCTGTCTATTTTCACGTTCCTATCAAGATCGAGCAGAGCATTCCTGTCCATCTTGCCCATATTAACACTATCCATGGACACATATGAGAATGAGCCCGGCTTAGACCGCTCGAACTGTTCGGACTGCTCAAAAGACATAGCCCAGTCATATTAGTCTTATTAAGTGCATTTCTCTTTTCTTTTGTATATATATATTGACCACAACAATGGTACGTTCTCCAACTCGGGCGTAACACACTTCCGCCCGCCTCCTCTCTAGCCCAAATATCACAACACCGCCACCCCACCCCGAGTTCCTAAGAGAGGATCCAAGATCGGAATACCACTCTTCGAAGTTTAGAAGGCAGCGAGGGCGCCGAGAGCCAACATGGCGAAGCTTCCAAGACCAGTGGCGATGGCAGCAGCAGCAGTTGGCACCGTGCTGCTACCGCCGGACCCACCGATGGTGCTCGTCGAGTTGGAGCCGGTCGGGCGAGAGGTGGTGGTAGAAGGAGCCTGAGTGACGCTGACGCTGACGCTGGTACTGGTCTGGGTCTGGATGGTCGGCTGGGGACCGGTGCTGGTTGGAGCAGTCGAGCCGGCGCCGCCAGAGCTGGAGCTGCCACTGCCGCTACCACCGGCAAGGACTGCAGCGCAGAAGGCCTGTGTGGCGGGCAAAACCTGGCCTGTAGATGGGAGTGTCTCGGATGTCAGTGGGAATATCAAGAGACGGGACAAGCATATATCTCATCTCGGTGTATAAGCGACATATCAAACGTACCGATGGCGACGTCCTGCCCACACTTTTCGATGACGCACAGCGTGGCCCCGCCAGTGATCTTTTGCTGGTTGTCGGCTGTGCATTGGCACTGGTAGTCGGTCTGGCTACAGGTGGTTGTCGTTGAGACGGCATCCAGGATGCATGGCTGAGCGCACGCCGGGATGTCCGAGATGCTCTGAGCAGTGGCAATACCAGCAGTGGCGGCGACCAGGACAGCGGAGTACTTCATGTTTGCGTATTTATGGTAGTAGCAATGTAAGGGTGAGTGTGAGTGTGGGTTGTGGGTGAACGGGATGTATGCGTGTTATGTGTGGTATGTGTGTATACCCGTGTATGGGTGCTATCCGCGACAGACTGGAACAGGTCGAGAAGGCTGGCCTCTTGAGCGAGTGATTTATTATGTGCCTGGGCAAGCGAGCGTGGTTGATATGGTGGAGAAAGGAAAGATGGGAGCACTGGATCATCCAAAGGGGAGCTGGGCCCTCTTTATAAAACTGGCGAAATGTCGAGCCGGTTGGATAACGGGCGTCATATACTGCATACTCCGGAGTAACGTAGGTAAAGCACTGTACCTTGACCTCGACCAACCGGCCTGGCCGGGCCACGGTGGCAAGCCGGCCTACGGGCTGTTGGTCATCAACCAGCTTGACTACAGAGTACGGATACCTGCTAATGCCTGCCACTGCCTGCCACTGCCTGCCACCGACTGATGATGGTGCTGTTACCACATCTGGGACAATGTCGGGGAAAAACCGGGGAGCGGGACAGGGATGGACAAGGGAGGGGGGAGGGGGGAGGGGGGGTGAAGGAAGCGAAGGGGCTTCCTTCTTAACGCACTCACTCTCCATTGGGCAATGGCTTGTTGGCCGCGCCTGCCTTGCCTGCCACCCTGCCCACACTGCCTTGATTGGCTGTCATTCTAATTTGCCAGGTTGCCAGGTTGCCAGGTACGGGTTGACGGAGCTGTTACCTCATCAGTCCCTTCTTGAACCCCGCCCTGTTGACTCCCAATATTGCGAAAGTTGCAGACTGGAGAGATACCCCTGGATGACCACGGTGCAGATGCAAAGAAAAGTACCTACTACGGAATACTAGTATGAATGCCCGGATTTGATGTGGCGAGCGTGGTTATTATGGTGACTTTGAAGCGTGGCAGCAATCTCCGTTGTCAGCCAATCACCCAGCCCCTATCCCATGACTCTAGGAGATTGGGAGCAATCTCAACGCTACGGGATTTAGAGTTCTTGTTGGCTCGCAAAAGGACAGAAAAATAAAATCAGGTTGTGAAACAAAGAAGACACAAGATAATCTTGAGGAGCACCAGCGAGCGAGCGAGTACTTGAAATTATGGTAGTGGTTATGTGCTCGAAGAGCCCTCGGTCACCCGTGGGGTCGTTCTCCCCACAGTGCACCCCAGCCAATGCACCCCAGCCAGTGCTCCCCATTTACCCTCAAGCACTTCCGGTTCCGGCGTGGAGAAGCCTGCAAAGCCAAGATATTATGGACGGAGACCAGCTTGGGATTGCCTTGTTCTTTTCGCCTTGCCTACCTACCTACCTACCCACCTACTTGCCTACGTAGTTGTACGTAATCTGTATAATCCATCTATTGGCAGCAAGCACCTACTGAAACGGAGTACCTGGCTACCTACTACCCACCTAGGTAGGTGGGTGAGGCAGGTGTGTTTTTTGAGTTAGGATTAACAGTCCCCATGGGAGGTGGGATTCGTGCATCAGAATGGCGACTGTGACCCGTGTATTCTATATTCGAGGACCGTACGCTGTATTGATACACCACAGATCGAGAGTTTGGATAGTCTTTGACGATCGAAATTCGAGAGCGGTCCTGCAAGTCCGACCTGGTCCGTTGTTGGCCTCGCCCTCTTGGTGCCTGCGCTAGGTTCTGCACGCTGGTGGAAACCTTCATTACGTAGCAGTAGTACCTGCTTTGCTACGGCGCACTGGAATCGGCCCTCTAATCCCTGGCAGGTTGAGATGATCTAGCCAAAAGCAGAGGGATCTCCGCTCCCCCGTGCAACATCGCCAACTTTTGAAGAAGTTATAGGGTCCATGGTCGATCTGCACGATCCTCTGGGGAAGATGGAGGAGAAGGCGAGACGAGGGGAAAAAGAGGGTAAAAGACAAGGGGCACTCGGCGAGAATGGTGCTAAAGCCCACAACCCATGTGAATCACGTTCACGCGACTGAGATGCCGAGGCGGATTGTCGACTTGTCGTCAATCCGGTCGGCGCTTGGCAAAAGCATATGATCGGCCCTCCACGGAGCACTCCGTACTGGTGCAGACAGAATAGTTCAGTTGTTCACTCAACAAGCGACATTACCTCACTCTCTGAACAACGGTGATGCAAAGCCGCGGAAGGCCCTTCGAGCGAGGAGGATTTATTCGGATCATCTATGTATCTATCTGCGGGTATACCTTGTTTTCCTCTCTCTCTCTCTCTCTCTCTCTCTCTCTCTCTCTCTCTCTCTCTCTCTCTCTCTCTCTCTNCTCTCTCTCTCTCTCTCTCTCTCTCTCTCTCTCTCTCTCTCTCTCTCTCTCTCTCTCTCTCTCTCTCTCTCTCTCTCTCTTTCTTGTCTCCCCCCTCTCTTTCCCTGGCTCCCCGCCTCCCTGTTCTCCCTCAACGAACTCAAGCTGAGCCAGGTTTCACTCTTGACTTCTAACTTTGCTTGTTGGTTTGCTTGTTGGTCTGCTTGTTGGTCCATCACTGGTGTTGGCATCTCCTATCTTTTGATTAGTTGCTCTGTCGCTCTCTCCCGCTCCCTGTTTCACTCTGCGACCGTTCGGGCGGCGCTTCTGAGTCAATGGCTGGCTGGCATTGCCAGCGATTCGGTGCAAATCCAATCCTAGTCTCTCAAGGAGCAATCAATATGCCACTGGTAGGCACCCGTCACCTTTTGTACCGCTAGTAGTAATGGCGATGCACTGAACGGACAAGGGTCGGCACGTCGTCCGCCTGGTTCTTATCTGAATTTTGAGCCTCATCCCTACCTTTTGGCATGCCTGCTGCAGTGGTGGGACGGGACTTGGAGGTTGAAGGCTGATAGTGTAGGGGTCTTGGCTGCTGGGATTGATGACACTTCCTTGGGTCGTGCCCCGCCATCTACCGCTATCTTATCTGATTCTCTGATCCTAACCAATTTCTCGCGCACTCCCATGGTCCTGCTACTAAGGCCGTCCTGTGACGAGAGCGAAGAAGCACTTTAAAATTCCCACCACATTTCCACAATCTACTGGTATATCCGTGGGGTTTTCGGAGACTATCATGGATTGTATGGAGCACGATCCTAAGATTCGTAAGTTTGGTTCTCGCCGGATCTTCTTGGCAGTCATATAGACTGACTTTGCGACAATGTTGGAATTTGGGACTAGCGGGGTATTCCACCGCCGACAAGACCTCGTTTGCCTTCACATCCGCCCGTGAAAGATGGCCCATCATCATCGTACGTCAGTTAGATCCCTGTGGCGATGTGTCGCCCCGGATCAATACTCACAATATTCCCCCCTTCCGCGGTATGCCGAGCGCTAAGCGCTAATCTTGGCTTGACATCAACCTTGCACCCTCATCAGACCCAGGCGATCGATGATGCTTACCGTGCCGTGTCCAAATGCGATGATCCATCCAAGAGCGCAGAGGGCAAGACGATCGTCAACGAGCTCGCACAGCTCAAGTATCAAGTCCAACACGACCGAGAGCTCACGTAAAGTCCATCTCTCCTATCCTCGACACCCCGTCGGCTCGAGTCCTGCTTTTGATCTTTTGATTAGGCTTGGTGGAGCCCAAACCCCCCTCACAATCGCCCAACTCCCAGCTTTCACACAGACATGGTTACCCACCACACGCGCCCTCACGCCTTCAACTGCCAAATAGAAACGATGGGAGGGTCAGACAAACTGACTCATCGGACTCGCCGCCGTTTTCGTGCTCGTGCTCGTGCTCGTCCCTCCTTAGGCCAATTCCAGACGACGGCCGTCCCGACGTCTCCCTATATAACCAGGAGCTGAAGCAGCTGGGGAGCCCGACATGGCTCAACACGAACTGGCTGTTTAGCGAATGCTACCTCTACAGGCGTATGGGCGCCATCTTTTCACTCTCGACGCATTGGCGGAACTACGACGTGTTTGCGCGGCAGAAAATCAAGACGTTTCGCTCGTCCCGCCCGGCCGTCCTCGAGCTGGCGGCGCGGTACAGGGACCTGGTGGGCCAGCTCGTGACGAGGGCCGGTCATGGGCACGAGCAAGGACACGAGCACGGACATGGGAATGGACATGGGGATCAGGATGCAGAACAACTCCTGTTCCGGGAGATTTGCGAGATTTGCCTTTGGGGCAACGCTACGGACCTGTCGCTGCTGACGACACTCTCATACGACGACATCCAGAGGCTCCAAGGCGCCGAGGCCCGTAAGGTTGCTGAGGCAAACATCCTGGTCAACGACCTGTCGGCAGCCTTCGAGGTCCTCAAGAAGGCACAGTCCTCCGGCAAGGCAGAGCGCCGCGTCGACATTGTGCTCGACAATGCCGGATTCGAGCTGTATGTGGACCTGATCCTCGGCGGGTACCTGCTCTCCTCCGGGCTCGCCACCCTCGTGGTCCTGCACCCAAAAGATATGCCATGGTTCGTCTCAGACGTGGTGCCGGCCGACTTCGCCGCCCTGCTAGGCGCGCTGGCCGATCCGAGGCGATTCTACGAGACGCAGTCTGAGGACGAGCAGCTGCAGGGTACGGTGCCCGCGCCGCTCTCCGACAAGGACCGCTCCGACCTCGCCTTTCTCTTCCAGAACTGGAGCACCCTCTACGCCGAGGGCAAGATCGTCCTCCGACCGAACCGATTCTGGACCCACGCTGGCAGCTATTGGAGGTTGCCATCCGTGGCACCCGCGCTGTTGGACGACCTCAAGACCAGCCAGCTGGTCATTTTTAAGGGGGATCTCAACTACAGGAAGCTCATCGGCGACGTAAGCGCAATCAACCCTCGACACTCCCGAATGGCTGATGTGACAGATGCTAATGCTATCAATGTGTATGTTTCGTTCCCTTCCTCTTTCTTATTTTTTGGCTCTTTCCAGGCAGCGTGGGACCCCACTACCCCCTTTACTGAGGCGATTGGCCCTTTGGGTCCGGGCTCGGGCGTGAACGTGCTTGCCCTACGGACCTGCAAGGCCGACGTTGTTGTCGGGCTGCAGCCAGGAGAGGATGAGAGGCTCCGAGAGCAGACCGATGGCGGCTCGGACCTCGCTGCCCGGAGGTGGGCCTGGAGTGGGAAATGGGCAGTTGTGTCCTTCTCTGCTGGACATTAGCCGATCCTATACTGCGATCAAACATAGCGGCCGTTGATGCCACGTCTTCGTCCCTAGCCTACCCAGTTAAATGCCTTAGGTATATACATACTAAGTAAGTACCAGGTAGGAGGTAATTCTTGGCGGCGAAGGGGTCGGACAAGGGGATGCGCAAGCCTCCAGCGCCTGGGATCCTCGTCGTCCAGCGCTATGCTGTGTCTACGCGGGCGCTAGGCAGAGGAAACTCGTCCGCCTGTGTGGCTGTGCCACCTAGCCTGAATGTCATAGAGCATGAGGTTTTATTGATGATAATCTACCTAGGTCACGCCGTGCCGATTTCCTTTGCCAGACCGAAGTGAGCGAATGAGGAAAGGAATGCTGGTGAAAATTTGGGGGGAAATTCACCCAGGGAGGAGTGAGTGGTCGAGACAAAACATGATAAGAAGAAAGAATGAAGAAAGGAACCCGATGGATTCTGAACTACTCCTTGGCGACGCATGGTCCGTGGAGTTGAATGCACTAGGCCCGGCTGTCCGGTCATGAGGAGGGCTCTTTAGGTTCGTTCGTTCAGAGCTATGCACCAATTCCCAACGCCATATATCCGACTGCCCGACTCCCCATACCCATTAAGCAACCAAAATACAAGGCTTTTTCTTGAGGGGGTAGAGTGTGGAAAGAATACAGAAATCGTGAAACAGCTTGGGTAGGGTGGTTT